>RCHF01001471.1:0-29212 GCA_003987895.1 Neonothopanus nambi | reverse complement strand
GTCATATTTTCCTTATCTGCTGTTATCACACCCAACTCCGTACTATTTTCTGGTTTTATATTTATTATTTATGCTCTAGAGGTATATATACTGGATGTATTAGCTCTGGAACAACAAGTAAAGTACTGTACGCCGAACTGGAGTGCTGTTTGCATCTTCTAGAGCGATAAATCGGGAAATACTTCTCTGCTGTATCGAGTCCGGCCCTAGTTTGAAAGAGCTAGTGATCCTGATCGAAGAGAATACATTGCTGGTGCATTCTGGCATTTGTTTGAATCGATTGAACCCTTCTGTTTGGCTCTAGACGCTGGTCTGAGTCTTCTGTCTGTCTGTCTGTGTCTGTCTGTCTGTGTCTGTCTGTCTGTCTGTCTGTCTGTCTTGGTTCCCCAAGTCTAGCAGCGACGAAGAGCACAAAGAAGCACTTCTAGAGACATTTGAATGAGCTTTTGACTGTCGTGCGGCACCTTTGACAACGCCAAACCTCACTCGCAAACTTAGAGATTGATTGTAGTTGCTTATAGAGCGTGTTCGAGCTCTTATATAAGTACAAATCAGTGTCATTAGCGAGGGAGAACTGGAGCATCGGTGCTAGCAGGACGCGAGGCAAAAGCCATGACATCATCTGAAATGGAAGCTGCAGCTTCTTCGAAACCATGTACCCTTCCCAGATAAGCATACAGGCGCTGGGCCTCTTGCTTGAAAGGCCGTCCATAAAATTTATGGATGACACCTGGCTTGCCAGAGGAAAGAGTGATCTTTTCCGGATTGACTATGTTGCAAGAAACAGAGTACAACATAGTCATGAACACAGCTGGCAGGCGGATGACATCACGACGTTCGACAAAGGTATGTCGAACAGGGTCTGAAGGCGCAGACATCACACGCACGCGAGCAGGATGGGCACGAGAAGGGTTGATAAAGACACCACGATCGACAAATGTAATACCCAAAAATACACTCCTGTAATACCCAAAAATACACTCCTGTAATAACGGTAAGTGAAAGAAAGAAAAAGCAGGATAGAAAGTCACCTTTTGGCACCGGCAGACAGTTGCCTGTGCACAACAGAATAGGAACAATAGTCGCCGACACACGGAGCATCAAAAGAAGTAAGGGGAAAAACAGAGACACGACTAAGAGAGAAGGTATGAGAGAGTACATGCAAGAAGGACAAGTTTACGCACGGCAAGTTCAAAACACTGGAATACGAGTCATAGAGGAGAGGGTCCATTAAAGTACAGGACATACAGCCATCTTGAAACAGAGTGGTATCAAAAAGAGGCGCAGACCGAGAAGCCGAAGGCGTGGGTGAGATCCGATTAGCACCACGTGTGGCGGATTCATGTTTTCTAGCTCTAGAGGCGGGGGTGCTGTGAGAGAATACAAAATAAGCACGCAAACCCAGGCATCATGGCAAAAACAACAGAGGAGTACCTCAACGCATCCTCGCGAGCTTTTTCTTCTAAGGCGAGTTTGATCGCAGCGAGCCGATTCCCGTTACTATGAACAGAAGAGGGAGTAGAAGATACTGCCCGCGAGGTAGGTGTTGATGGGGCCGGAACTGAAGCAGGTGAGACAGTAGAGGGTGTCATCAGAGCAGGACCTTGAGAGACAGTGGTCGGTGTCATTGGCTGTGAAGCAGGCGACACGACAATCGACGGGACATGGGACGCCGGAGAGACACCTGCAGCCAGCATCTCACCAGCGACAATAGCAAGGTCGGCGCAAGGCGGGTTAGAAGCGGGGTCAACAGAAGACAGCGACTGAGAGCTCTCAGCTGGGACAACAGCATCAGAAGTCAGAGGTACGACTGGCGGATCAACGCACGCAGATGCTACGATAGGTCCGCTAAAAAGAGAAGGATAAATGAAAGGAAGGAGTCAGAAGATAGACAGCAGAGACATAAGAAGCAAACCTACTCTAAACCAGGAACATTGGGGATGTCACACAGGAAAGAACAATTGTCAAAATGACTAAAATAGAAGTCATCCTCGTCTTGTTGGCTGGCAACATTGGAAGCACTTAAGCAAAAGATAGTATGAGTAGACATGGCATAGGAGTATATAAACGGCAACCTCACCAAGCAGCCGGGACAACAGAGTCCACAGGGGCATTGCCATCAGGATTAGCAACCTCACCCGAAACCAGACCAGTCTGCAGCAAAACACTGGCAGGACGGGAAGGAGAGGGGGAAGGAGGAGTACCTGGTACGGCAGACGTGGAGCTGAGGAGGACATCAAGATATTGAAGAAGACAAAAAAGGAAAAACTGACAGCACAGTGCATTTCTCAGCAGCATTGACATCAGGAGAAGGGCTGTGAAGGCGAGACTTCTTGGGAGAAGTGTTGCAAGATGCTGGTGGACTGACACTGGTCGAAACTGGCCACTTTGTGGCAAGAGAACCACTTAGCTCGAATGCAGCACCAAGGGGCGGCAGGACAGGGACAGCATCAGTGCGACCAGGTGCAACAGAAGTCCTTGATACCCAATGAGAACAAGGAGTTAGAATGAGGAGAACTTGGCACTTACAGAGCATCAGGAACTACGTGTGGAGCCACATTTTCCCCCAAAGCAGAGAGGGAGCTACGAAGAAGAATTAGTAGAGGCGGAGCAAGTTCATTGAACAACGAGGCTTACGAGACTTCACCAGCAGAGTTTGAGTCCAGGTTAGTAAAGGTGTCAGAGCTAAAAAGAAATATAAGGATGCAGAGGGAAGACTGTAAAGAATGAGGTAACCTTGAATGTGAAGCAGAACAGGCTTTTGTTGCAGGCGCCAACTCAGGAGGTTCCGAAATGTCAGTAAGAGGCGAGTCTGGGTTTGTAGGTTGAGCAGTGGCCGTGCTACAATATCAGGAGTTAGCAACAATGTATAAGCAAACAGCAGGATGACTTACGGGGGATGGCCAGTGGCCGAAAGAGAAGATTCAACGGGAGTTGGGGATAAACGCGTACTGAGAAAGGATAGTTAGAAAAAGGCATAAAGGAGTTACAGAAACACATTCATACCCCTCTGCAAGGCGACGAGACCGTCTCAAAGAAGACTGGATGTCGGACATGTGCAAGGCGAAACAAGACTTGAAGTGAGGAGGATAAGAGAACAAGAAAGGTATGAAAGGAAATTCAGCAATGGGAGGCGAAGTTAAAGGGACTTCAGCAACGGGAATTGAACTTGAACTTAAACGTAAACAAGTGAATAGCTGTCAAATAGAGGCAATGGGTGAAGCGTTTTGAATTACAAGAAGCAACAGTGAAGCGACCAAGGAGAAAGCGGAAGTAAACCGAATTCACAACAGATGAACTAAGGAAAAATTGGGGACAAGACTCACAGAATATAACATCAAGAACATGAGAAAGAAAAGAATGGAAAGTCGTGAAAAACATAGCATGAAAAGCTACATGCAGAGATGCTGCGATAGACAGGACACAGAGACACAGGAAAAAAAGCAAAAACAATAATATATAGTTAAAGAAGAAGCCGTTAGCGGGAATTTTAGCGGGAGTTTCAGCGAGAATTACAACGAGGATGGAAGACTTCACTTACAAAGATATTTATTTAACACCGCTAGGCACAACAGACAATGAGCATACAAAAGGACAGAAGTCCACAAGGATTTCCGGTTCAGTCACCGAGTATCAAAAGATGGACCAGTTTTACGAGCGAGCTGAAGCCAGTAAGTCCCTGCATCACTACATTGGGAGATGAAAAAAGCTCACATCTGCACCAGAAAAAGAACTTGAGAGCATCCGATCTGCAAAAATTACAGACGACGACGCAAAAAAGCAGCTGGCAGCGTTGACAAAGGTAAGTTTATTAAACAATTGTGACGACAGCGATGCAGACGCGAGTGACAACAGGAGAAAGACTGGGAAAATAACGTTGAAATTGCTAGCTTTCGCAAGCCGACGTGCTGGAGGCTGATCTGGAGAACCGACGGGGACAACCACACTGCTGGAGAAGAAGTCGTAGTTTTTGTGGTTGGAATAGCCGAAAACATGGACCTCCCGCCATTGAAACTGAGACGAACATAAGTGAGAAAAGAGACTGGAAGAAGGCGAAAGACACTCACCATGTTCACAGTAGCAATGGCAAAGATTCGCTTAAGTACTTGCGGCAGACAGTCGTGGTGAGCGGTCTCAGCAACGGGGGGTTTGCGGAAGACATAGATGGGGTCCTCGAGTTGTACAGCCTGTTCTCACGGCAACTCAGTAGCGCAGCAAGTTACGAGCTGCCTAGATACCCCGGCGACGACATGCTTGAATTTAGCAATCGGTATTTCACGTCTCGTCGCGAAGCACCAGATGCGCCAGCTGCACAAGTGAACTCACTTATCGACAAACACGGCACAATCTCCAGAGTGAATGAAGGGAACGGACAGTATAAATATATCGAGGACAACAAGGTGTTTTATCGCGAGGCCAAAAAACAAGAAGGGAAAGCAAGGTGAGTGAGTATCAACAGTGACATGGGCACAGATTGACAAAGACCTCACCAGTACGATGGCGATCAATCCACAGCGATTTGCGATAGGCGATATTGTCGAAGTTGGGTTCTCGATGATAGCAGTGCTGGTGAAGGCTGGAGCAGTGAAAGTAATGTTGCAACTGCGAAGCATCACTCTCCTCGACGGAACATTCACACAGGTAAGCAGGACTTCCAGAATAGAGTAGCTGAGTAACGGAGCGTTCCATTACAGAGAGCTTTGAAGACCAGGACGAAAGAGGAAGCCAGCGAAGCAAGACGAAAGAAGATAGTAAAGCGAGCTGCGTGCTTTGAGGACGATGACATTCAATGCGCACGAAAGAAGTTTACAAGAATGACGATTCAAGAAGAAGGGGTTGAAAGGGTAGACGCAGGTAGCAGCACGCCGATGCAGGAGTAGAAGTAGCAGAGAGCGAACCTGTAGATGTAATGCACATCGATAAGGAGAGAGCAACAGTAGTAGTTTGAACATACAGAGTAGACTCAAACGAGGACATCAACGCGGTAACAAAAAAGCTAGGAATGGAATAGACATCGGACTCGGCTCCTGATAAACAAGGTAAAATGAGATTTCAGAGTACGTACATTTAGTATATAAAGTGAAAAAGCGAAGCTCACCTTGAATCCCCCGCCCCGCCATTACCATAATGACACCCAGTGATAGCGCAATGCAAATGAGTTGGCCCCTCACACGCCAAAGACTAAGGACCATAGGTGTTGAAGTAAAGAAACGAATGCAAGAGGTAAGTTCAATGTCATATAACTGGGGATAATAAAGACGATAGATTGTAATAGGAGGGTGAAAAATTCAACCTGTTAAAGGTTGCATTCCTGGGACCTAAGGTGCGAACGCCATTCCTAGTTGTTCTCCGATACAGAGAACAGCAGGACGAAATCGAGAGCATGGTGAAAACAAACCCATACACAACAAACGCCATAAGGAGCAACATCATCGAAACGTATAGAGCAGAAGATGGAGGTCAACGAACCACGCAGATATTCAGCACGGAAAGACGGGTCACATTGGGGGATTGCGCGCCAGGATGCCTCAGAGACAACGACACGCTTTACTATATGGGAGAGATTATAGCAGTGGTGCAGGACGAATACAGCAAGCTTTTGCACGCGACCCTTCGTGACGGTGAGGAAGTGCAGCGGATACTCCGAGAGTAAGTGGTGTTCAACATGCAATTAGAGGAAGAAAATAACAAGTGGTTAGGAGGTCCTGCACGCATTGGCAGCCACTAGGATGGGGTGAGTCTATATTTCAGTAGCAATGAAAGCAGCGCACTCACATTTAAAAAGTGCTAAACATGTACGAGCAGGAGATGATACTTTTCGCATCGGAGAAGGAGCGGACAAAAGCGATAAAACTCGTCATGTCTAAGCATGTGAAGTCAGTCAAAGCAAGACGTTTGCAAGTAAGAAACCGAACATTACAAACAGAGAAAATGACTGACACATAACACAGCACAACGAATACTTCCTCGACGTACACCTCTTCTTTCCGAGCTACCAAAAAGCATTCACGCTTCCTCTAATAGTAAAGAAGAGATACACAGATGAATGGAAGAACGTGCTTGAAGCTATCAAGGAGTCAGCGCTGAGACCACAGGACCCGAAGTGGCAAACGAGCACTATACAGGCAATAAAAGAGGTGACGTGGCCAGAACATTCGTTAGAGGTGGCGCAACGAGAGATCAACCTATACAATATTCGATCTACCCCAAGAAGGATGCTAGAGGTGGCGCAGCGGACATATAGGTTGTATAGTTTCGAGGAGGAACCGTTCGAATCCAGAGAATGCAGGTCGAAGACATGCTCAAGAAAAATATATTGGCGTGTGGCTTTCATTGCAGTTAGGAAGACTGTAGAAGGAGCGGCGGCAGCGAGCGAAGAAGAAGACGAAAAGAGGATTAAGAGCTATTTCAAAAGGTAAGCACTGGTGAGGTCGAGAAAGAAGTAGGCTGACGCAAGAAAAAGATATGCCTGCCCTCATCACACTCAACCGACAGTTATGACAGAGACAAGTAGGGTAAGAAGGTAGAAGCCGATATGTTCATTATATATCACAGAAAACGTGTTCACAAATTGGGATGCCAAAAGTAAATAGTATACAGAGCAAAACAACTAGACACGATGATCATTTTGCAGTAGTTCAGAGAACAATTCAGCAGTAAAGGAGGGGTGGCGGACAAGGGTAACGGAGGGAGAAAGTTGTTCTATGAAGAGAGGGTTCAGTGTCAATATAACTGTTAAGCAGAGAAAAGACAGACTCAAATCAGAACCCAAATTAAGAATACGTTCAGAACCAATAAAGTCAGCAGCAACAACTTCCCTGGTGACTTCAAGATAAGTAGACAGCGGAGCAAGGCCCTAAATAAAAACGCAATGAGCAAACGAATTCAGGCGCAGCAAAGTATCCACCTCGACGTCAAAACCAGTGACAAGAATATCATGACCATCTGCAGCTTTGACCGCCAGGGTGTTATCAATGAGCTTGAGGAAACGCTCGTAAGTTGGATGGATTAAGGAAGATCAACGAGGGAAGAGAACCTTGACAACTTCAACAGCGACGGTGACAACTGTACCAAGAAAAGGTTTCAACAGAGTAGAACTGCGAGTAGGTGGGAGAGACGCTGAAGCCATGGCAAAAGAGCAGTGAAGATTGAGAGGCAAGAGAGTAGGAGGAAGGGAAACAGGGAGCACGACGCAATATTATAAGTTATACATAGGAGCGCGTAAAAGCGATAGCAGCGACGTCAAGTCTATAGACAGAGAGTGCAAAAAAGAGTAAGCCGCCCATTGTGTGACGTCAGGAAGGTGCTTCGGGCCTAGACTGAGGGCCTAGACCAGCGTTATATTAAATAATTACCATATATAGTAAAAAAGTGAGAGCAGATTTTGGCGGTAAGAGCAAAGGAAAAACAACGAATCTACACTTCACTTCGTTCCGTTATGATTCGTAACTAGTAGTTGCATTGAAGGAGTTGGAGGACCGGCTTGATCCCGGCATACTGTAACGACCCGGCACTTCAGCGGCATAAACTTCCCGCTCTTTTCCTTCCACGTATGTCATTTCGACTGGTTCATGCACTACCGCCATGCAGGCCAGCATCGATATCTTTCCAGCATCAGTATTTGATAGTCCAACTGTCACAATTACGAAGAGAAATCTTCCCCTGACCGTAGTATTTTTACTTCGGAGGGGTGTTCAATTATATTGTATCATCTAGACCGTGATGCATTTTTGAACATGTGGATGGTTAGAATCACCAAACATCGATGGGTTCCTGGCCCAATATGCTGGACTTAGGAAGGAAGCTCCCGGTGAACGCCGGAACTCTATTTGAGATATGAATCTCACTTCGAGCTAGTCTCTGCGTGCGGGAGCTTAATGCATTGTTTCTTCGACCTGTCGGCGTCTCTTGGCCGGTAGTTTCACTTTACAATCTCTTTCTTTCAAGGTATATAAAGTATCCCCCCGGGTTACACAGGACGTCTTACCCCACAAGTAAGTATATCTCACCGCAGTCAAAGCGGTTTGATGCTTACTCACCGCACGGACTATCTATGTGAAGCAGCGTAACTTGTCGTAATTGCATCTAGGAATCCAACGTCAAGGTTGATCACCAAATCTAACCTTCTGCGGGTCTGAAGCACGTATAATTTGAATATATATGTTCGTACACTCTTCCTGATTCGTTTCTCACACGAGCCTGGGCTGATTCTTAATCGTTCCCCAGCCAGCTGGAGAGTATCCTCCACCCCCACCACTATGACCCTATTCCGACACTCGATCACTCGGAGAGATGCACTACTGCTTATGCTGGGAGCAGTATGCATGCACATATTCACGTCACTCTTTTCTCCCCCGGATGCGGGTTCCTTCGTTATAGATGCTCATCTGCATGATATGTCTCCACCCGACCTAAATCCTCTTCCACCCCCGCCGGATCCTATGGCGAAGAAACACCCGTCGGACAAGGTGCTCTCGAAGAATTCTTCGCCTAACTTCCGGAATATTGAGCTTGCTGAGGAACTACCTCAAACATCTATCGTTCATCATGCGCCCGGATACACCCTTTTTCGAAACCTATACATGTCCAACGGGACGTTGTATATCCTTTCGCCGAATCGTTCCTTCCCGGACATTCGACTGATGACGAGCACTGGGTTGGAATCCAACGGTGATCCTGATAATGAGCAGAAACGAGAGCCAACAGAGGATGATATGAATTTTATTAGTCCGGAAGATGCGGGGCGGAGGTGGGGCGGGGAACTTGCACGTGGGGAACGAAATCATATCTTGTCAGTTGAGGGGAATACCGTGAGTCCTCTTACTACATGTCATTGATCATGATTAGCGCCGTTACCATCCCGCATCCTTGACGGAACCAAACCGATTCATCTGACCACCAATTACAATTTCACAGGTTCTATTCAATGATCCGAAACAATTCCTGCGGCACTATTACCACTTTGTCGCCGAACTGTTCTTCGGCGTGCAAGCGTTTTGGCACGGGGCATTTTCTTCACCAATACCGGAAACAATACCAGATCCAGCTAAAAGCTCGTACTCAGATAACTGGAACGCATACCCCACCGATCCGACGTCCAACCACATCTCTTCGTATCGCCTACATCACGAAGAAGTCCCGCCAATCAACCGAGCCATCTTCATCCACTCAAATGCCGACGGATGGCGCGATAACCCAGGGTTCAACGCGTATTTCTTACGTGCTGCGTACCCAGGACTTACCGTCGAACACGAAGAAGATTGGAAAGACCGGGTAATTGCTACGAGTGGTGGGCCCAACGGTGTGCGTGATAGAGCTTGGTACTTCCCGCTTGCGTTACTTGTAGACCGTAGCGCGGCGTTCAAGGGACCAATGTGTGGTAGTCACACGCAAAGGACTGCGGCTGAGGCTTGGGAGTACATGCGAAATATAGGTCAGTTGAGTGGGGAGAGGGTCGCTGGGTGGTGGGAACCTGTTAGGGATGCTGTGTTGAGATTCGCTGGTGTAGGCGATATGACGGCTGATTATAGAGAGTTGGAGAAGAGTTTGGGTGGGACTCAGGATGAGCTTCCGATGAATTTAGACGTGAAGATGGAGTTGCCGATGCCGAGGAAGGTGGTGGTGACGTATATTAGTCGACAGGCAGGTAGCAGGAGGAAGTTAACTGCGGAGGCTCATGAGAGCTTGGTTACTGCCTTGAAGGAGGTTTCGGAGCGCAAGGGATGGGAGTTAAACGTCATGGAAGCGGAGAAACTGACCAAGGATGAGCAGCTGCAAGTTATTGGGAAGACGACAGTAAGTATTGCTTTCCGTTTTAATGCTGACCGTGAACTCAACTGTTTCAGATCATGCTGGGCGTTCACGGAAATGGTAAGTGTATCTCGGCCAATTCGTGCTTATACTCCTACTAAGAGCTATCATTTGCATACAGGTCTTACGCATCTCGTCTTCATGCCACCCACACGGATATCCACTGTTATAGAGATATTCTATCCAGGCGGTTTCGCACATGATTATCACTGGACTTCTCGGGCACTAGGAATGAAACATTTTGCCGTCTGGAATGATACGTGAGTGTCGCGTTCATTCATCTATGCATATTCTCTTTCATATCGTGTTTCGTGTTACTGAGCTACGAGCTAATGAACGTTATGTTCCTTATCAGGTACTACACGCACCCAAATGAACCGACAGTGGACTACCCCGAGGGCTTTCAAGAGGATTACATACCAGTATACGGACCGGCTGTTGCGAGACTCATTGAGGACCGTGTTGAGGGTAAAATATGAGGTATACATCGACCAAACTTGCCATATCAGGCTAGCCGTTTGGCTGGAATAAGGAAGTCTCTGGGTCCAGCGAGTCGTAGAACTTCACTCACGCTCTCTCAAGTGCTACTGTACACTCAGCAACATTCCATAATATCCCGGACGAGCAATTTGGTTTTGGAAGTCTGAGGTCGTGGAGATCATTCTTACTCCCGGATGAATGGACGGATGGTATATTCTTCTCCAGATATGAAACTAACTACAGCACACTACTAGTGGACAGGTATTTGCCTGCATTTCTGTACTTCTGGCAGTCGGACATTGGACGCTTTGTTCCTTGTATTACTTATAATAAATGGTGTGATGCCAGTACATACAGTAGCGGTTGTGAAAGTACCTCCAGGACTGCTACAACCTGATGCTCCTGATCCCAGGTAGCTTGTTCATTTCTATCAAGTATTTTACAGTAACTGCATTTACACGTCGGAAGGTGTGTATGTACTATGTAGAATACCCGCTCCCATTCTCCAAATGCCGGTTTCCTCCGGCCCGCCGAATAGGCCGAAGTTGCCGGGTTAGTGCACCGCCACTAACAGCTACTTTTCACGGTTACCTCGAGGATCGATATTCCCTTTTCCTCGATTCTTACAGTTGCTACATACTGTACAGTCAGATTATTAACCTTTCGTTTTGTTGCGGATGACACGCATATCCACTGATGTGGACTTACAACAGGAGTAGGAACGTCGAGCCTTATCCCAAGGTTTTTTTGGCGATGATCCAGGATACCTTATAATTTTCAGGTATGAAGTGAGTCAACTCTAGGTCTGCTACACCCTCTACTGAGGTCTCATTAAACTTTTTCTCATTAGCTGGTCTGCCTCGGCGTGCTTGCCGTTGCGAGATAGTGAGCTCAAAGGCGGCGTTTGCCGAAGTCCCTTTGTCTTCTATACTCGACAATTTTCGGTTTCTTTGAAGGCGAATACTTCACTCGCAAGCTCCGAGATTCTTTCCTGAACTTTCCATAAGGTCTTGCACTGCATCCAGATATGCATTTGTCTGTCGAAAATTACTAGAGCTCGAATCGTACGAGAATTCGCTCAGAAGTGGTGAAAGTCGCTCGAATTCTCAAGTTCGTGATAGTCTTGTTCTCAGACGTTGGAAAATGTTCATTGCTCATACTCGCTTTCAGTGGCGAACGTGACTTGAACTATTGTGCGTCGGCATTCGCCTTGAACATGTTGCCACTCACCACCTGCGACCCTGAGCCTCATGGCTACCGACTTGCCTAATTTAATCTCCGACTCTCCCTCAGTGGACCACATTTGAGCGAACAATGCAGTGGACCCGCTTGTATCTTATTTTGGCGCTCCTAGACATAGCGCCCTGCTACTTAATAAACTGGGTGGTTCGAGTGCCACTCTACAGCGTACTCGAACCCCCCCCCCCCTATTCAGCTTTTAGGCTATATCTCTCCCTGCGGCAGACTCCTCCGACTCTGCTTTGCACTGATATCTGGCATTTATTGTATAACTCTCTATTCTCCAGTCCAACTTGGGCCACATTTTGCCAACTCCAACACTGTCGCTTCTTTCCCGGTTCATTCGTGTTGAAATATGCCATTCGCTCCCCCTTGCTACACTGACGGCACTATTTGCCCTAGTCCGGTATGTAAAGGTCATTATTCTGCTTCAATACATCATAATTCATGGAATGTGACGAATAGGAATACATGCCCTCCAATCAACTTGACGCCGCCTGTATGCAGTTGATGCAGAAGATGATGGCTGACAGCTATATCGAGGGGCGCAAGTATTGGGCCGAAAATCGTGTCCTACTCGGAGATCAGTCTGAGATTACGGAAAACGTAGGACGGACCTTGACATTGTTGTCTCTGTATTGTACTGACGCGCGCACACTTCTCTAGTCTGACCTGTATGGACCCAATGAAACCCAGGCAGTAAGTCGATTTTTCACCTCTGTCACTATAATGAAGCTGACCGTCATCCAGGAAATCGAGAAATTTCTAGAATTCACGGGTCTCCTGCCGAAGCGTCAGCCTGAGGTGTGCGACTCAGATAGCTTTGAGCTCTCCGAGCCTACCCTCGACGATACCAATGTCGCCTCGAGCGATGACGGTCCACCTTCCAGCATCTTAGATACCCCTCAAAGACCTCGTTGGCGGAGATATTTATCATTTCCAACGAGCACTCCACCATCTCCGATTCGCTTGTCGATTCCGTTGCGACGTTCCTTATCGCTCCCTATTTTCAGCAAGATTAAACGGACTACATTTCCTCTGCCCAAGAGACTTCGAAGGTTGTCTAGGGCTTCATTTGGGAAGGCTTCTCGGCCAGAGGTGAGTATCTGCAATCGACATAGGCTCGGGCCATGTACTAAATCGGTGTTCTCAAATCTTGTAGTTGCCCTCCCCCGTAACACCTCCATCTCTCACTCGTGTCACCTCTCAACCTCTATGCGCTCTTCCCATTCCTAAAGCACCTGTTAAAATGCCAAGACGAATGACGATGGACGAGTCAAAGGTCAGCGTTGCCCGGGCGCGCGTAGCCAATTTCGCACCTTCGTGTTCGAACCAAGCTCAAAAGTCTGCTTCTGCCCTCTCAGGAAGCAGTACTCCTACAAAATCGAAACAGGCGGGATCTAGACAGCCTAGAACTAAGCGAAAACGACCCGCTAAAGTACCTCTTCCGCCTCCCCCGGCCCCGGAAGAATTAGATTGGCCGGATGATAATTCATCCTTTCGTCGTCGTCCCCTCTCCTTCCCCCGTGATCTCCCTCACTCCTCTCCGCTTTCAGTTCGGAAGAGGCCATTACCTCCGCCTGAGTGGTTCCGCAAAGAAAAATCCGCACCTCCAAGCATCATCTCTTTGGAGGAAGAAGAAGAGGACCAATTACGTTGGTATAACATCCTTCTTCTTATTCCCGTTGGGATCGTTGTCTTTTTGATCATTCTTCTCTGCGCAGTTTTATTTGGACTTTTTTGTCTAGCGCTTAGTCCTCTCATTTTATTTGAGAGGGATTAATCGCTGCGAGCTGCGAGCTGTGCACTCTTCTCTCGTCATGGCGTTTTTTCCTTTCTGCATTATAACGCGTGAGGCCTTTGCTCTGACGAGATCTGGTTTGCTTGTCGTCTCCTCAAATTTCCTTTTTGCATTCAAGTTTCAAATATTCAACATTCAAAGCCAGTCGAATTGATTGGGCTGAACACGTTCCTTGTACGCATTTATTTTATTCTCATGTTATTATTCGATTTTCCCTGTGATTACTTACCCCCTACGACCTCTGAATACACAAGACTGAATTTTCAAACCTGAGATTGAAGTTAAGTGTTATGGTCAGGGCCGTGAATTTCGGTAGTGTGAAAAATAGCTGTAGTGCTGTCCAATTGTTTCGATGGCTGCGTGTGTGTCCATAATTAATGCATCTCCTGTGCCGCAGCGTTTGGTTCATACTGGCTAGTGACGGTTGCAGGCGCTTGTTGAGCGCTTGAGGTCTCCGCGTGGCTTGTCAGCTGATCTCACTGACTTCTGAACTCACTGAACCAATTCAATGCTCATGGCGATTGCAATGACAACGGTCTCGTCGCAGCACTTGACGGCTCCGGTAAATACTTAAGTACAGCAGGGTACAGCCTTTGTGACGCTCATTCTCTCCTATTATATAAAGAGGGACGCGCAAGTTCGAGCGCACAATTATTAGCATCAAGCTCGTGAACCACCCTCGCTACGTGTTTCACGCACACCTCCTTCTCTTCCTTTTCCTTCACAGTCTTTTCGAGTTGAATGTTGGACAGACTTCTTTGAAGCTCAGAAATCAACTCAGAATCCATGAAGGATCTTCAGGTCGTCAGGAGCGGGCTCCTCAGGTTCAAACAGGATGGTATATTCGCTAACTTGAAGCGAAATTGCTGGACAATCAAGTGGGTAGTGCTGAGGGAGAAAGACTTGTCGATACGTCGTTGTTATGTGCGTTGTTCTCATATTTTATCTTCACTTTGAAATTTACCTCGGACTTCATCGACAGGGCGGGCCTAGACAGGGCATAGTCCAGCTAACAGAGCTAACGGATATCACGAATATCGAGCGGAATGATTCCATGAAACCTCGCTGTCTCCACCTTGAGACGAAACACAAGCGGTACTTCCTATCATTTGACAGTGATGAAGAGCTTTACGACTGGTACAACGATATCTATCAACGAACCCACTCGATGTCTATCAGCCACCCATGGGGCTTCAAGCACGACATCCATATCTCCCTCAATCCAGTCTCTGGTACTTTAATGGTACGTATTCTTTCAATGTCTGTTTTTGAATCCTGTGAGCTCACTGGTCTTTCGAGTAGTTTTCGCCGGACCGATGGGATTGGATTGAGAGCCTAGAGAAATCTGAGGAGTCCCCACATGCGCACCGAGAGTACTGTTTTGTGGACACGGAAAACACGGTTGAGAATCTTCTCGACCTATACACTAAATTCCAGAAGCGTA
Organism: Neonothopanus nambi; assembly: GCA_003987895.1. Lineage (NCBI taxonomy): Eukaryota > Fungi > Basidiomycota > Agaricomycetes > Agaricales > Omphalotaceae > Neonothopanus > Neonothopanus nambi. The sequence continues at coordinate 14,438 of RCHF01001471.1, read as the reverse complement.
GTTGGGGAAAGTTTGAAGGCGCACAAACGGTGGAAGCACCTACCACTAGCACGAACGGGCGGGGATTCTTTAGATCTACCTTCAGGCGGACGAAATCACACGGAGCGAGCTATAATGCTCTTTCACCCTCTCTAAGCACTAGAGCGTCTTCCGGCGACCGCGGTTGCAGTGTGAAGGAGGTGGAGGTCGTACGAAGTGGTCCGGTTGTCATGAAGGGAGGCGCCGGTGTATTCACATGCTGGAAGGTCAAATGGGTCATATTGAAGGCCGATGCTCTTTTGATACATCGATCCGAGGTGAGCATCCACCTCACTCCAAGTTGCATGTCATTGAATTTCCTATCCTTAGGGCTCACTTCAAAGCGTGTCAATCAAGCTGCGAGATATCCTGAATCTCGAGCGATGTGATTTAAAGTCCCACTGTCTACTTCTGGAGACGAAGTGTCAACGGTATTACTTATCGCTGAAGAGTGACAAAGAGCTGTATGGCTGGCATGACGACATCTATCAGCGCTGCCCGGCGCTGGCGATTAGTAGCGAACCCTATAACTTTGAGCACCACACGCATGTCTATTTCGATATGACCTCAGGTCGCTGTATTGTATGTCCAAGTTCATCTATTCAAATTTATCACGCAGTCGTTCACTTTAAACGTTGCAGGGCTTACCCAAGCAATGGAGCAAGCTGCTAGCGAAGTCGACGATCGACTCGGAAGACATTGCAGGATATGATCCTCTTCGATCATGCCTTCAGTCTCGAACTGATGATGATCGTGGGCACGAGGTAATGCACGGGCTTGAATGTACCGAGAAGCACTTTAGCTCGTGCTCATCAAGCACGTCTTCCAGCTGTACTCTTGTATCTGCCTTCTCTGACTCTGATGACAAAGGCAACTAACGTCTTGATATCAACGCTACATCATGATCACGGCAATTCCATTTTGGACTTAATATGACCGGATGGCTTGTTCTCTTTGCTGAAGACCCTCTTCTGATATACCAACAATATACCCTGCATTCTTGATGAATTTGAATATTTGTTTAGTATATGTGACTTCTATGTGGGAATCAGTTGTCTTTGTAAGTGACATATGGAGGGATGCACTTTAAGGAAGTGTGAATATGGAACACCAGCACAGGATAGGTGGAGCAGGTGCTCAAAGGCCATTCAGAGTTTGTGACATCTGTGGCCTTTTCACCAGATAGCTTGCATGTTGTATCAGGATCAGATGACAGAGAAGTGAAGATATGGAACACCTTCACAGGACAGATAGAACAGACACTCATTTTCATCTGATGGGTTACATGTTATTGCTACTTCCACCTCCTGGGAGACCTTGGGATGTATCTAGTAGAAACCAGATACTTGTACATATACTCAAACCTCTTTCTACCATTCACCTACTGATGCTATCATCTCAACTGGGTCTTATCAGATCAAGTTTTCAAGTATCCCATTTACCATCTTTCTGAGAGCTATGATGAGATATATACTCATACCAGCTCTGGTCAAAAGCATTTCCTATGGATTCCACCTCATTACAGAGACATTCATGTCATGAAGCAGCATGAGTCAAAAATTTGCTTTGGGCACCAGTCTGGGAGAGTGGTGATTTTGGACATGGAAGATCCAGCAATTGCTGAGTAAATCACACAAGATGATTATTCAAAGTAGTGCTTTACACACCAACAGTTAAATAGCAATCATATTTTTTAATGTACAAATTCTAGTGACAGCTTCTTGTACTGCTGTGTTAAGTTTTTGTACCTTCAATTCCTAGTAGCTTGTATTAAAGCAGAATATGTATCTTTCATGTTCTTAGACAGTCATGTGCAGTGAGCATCCTGAGGTTTTGTATCAAAATCACTGTTCATTCACTATAAGAAGGCAACATGCTTATGGTCATTGTATAAGTGCATTCTATTTTATAGGACTAAAAAGTCCTCACTAAAATGAAATGACCTGTTTTCTCTAAATAAGCATGTCTGTACTGTAATAGGCCTGCAATGCTTTCATAAATAGACCCACTCTATACCATGATACTAGAGTTGGAGTGGGTACAACTTCTCCTTGCCACATATATAAGACATGTGATCTTCCAGAGTAAGAATGGAAGAGACACCATTAAGATTTGGGCTCAACCCAAATACATCATAAGCCAGTATTAACAAGCCAGTAACCTGACTACATACAGGCACTTGTCATGTAACACCCTCTACTGGATATGAAAGACAGGCAGAGCACAGAGTGTGATTGAACACAGGCAGAAAGTATAGACATTGCCACAGCCATAGAATCAAGATGTACTATATTCATGTTTGAATTGGGGTCTATGGGACTAGAGTCACTGGTCAGGCTAGGGTTAATTCTCCTTCTCAATTCATTTGAGAGGGAAGCACAACACTTGCAATGAAGACATGAAAATATCTGTTAAAGCTCAAGCTGAACTTGAGAAAACTAGTGGCCAGCCAGTGACCCTACTCCATGTGAGCATCTACCCTGGCATTACTTACTGAACAACATACAGAAGTATGGAGTATATATTTCTTTTACAATGAATCATTAGAGGTATCTATGCTACAGTAACTCATGGATGATACAATTTTCTGTCATTAAATAACTCAAAAGAAGTCTAAAGATTGCTAACGAGGGAAGCACCCTTCTTGACAAGAGCCTAATGACCGCCAAAGATCAGCCAAACACTTTTTTCAAAGGCACAAATATTTACCTCCAGATTTTGAGGGTGAGCCCCAATGATTTGTTCTACCTTCTGCCCATCCTTAAAGGCTATGAACGTCGGCATCTGTCCCATAATGCGTATTAGCCTTCGGCTGCATTCCATACCGAATCATACATGAGCCACTCACAGATCTAATTCCAACCTCAGCAGATATATCTGCCTGCTCATCAACGTCGACTTTGTAGAAATCAACGTCGGCGTAATCAGAGGATTCGGAGAATTTCTCGAAGATGGGTGAGATGAGTCGGCATGGACCACACCAAGTTGCCCAGAAGTCAACAATGACAGGCTTGGGTCCATTAATCTAAAGTCGAGCGAAAGAAAGAAAGTATTTGTCAGAAAGAGATACGGTAAAACCAACATTATATGTTACTTACAACTTGCTTGAATTCATCGTAAGATTTGATCGCTTTGACAACCATGGTAGAAGGAAATCTACGAAAAATAAAGAAGTTTGGAAGCGACGCGGTGTATTTGCTGTGAAGCTAAGCTGATGAGGAGCTTTTGACTCTTCCGCCTTCTGATCTTTGCTTTTATACTTCAGCCTACCTCCGATGGCGAGATCGAAGCGGATGAATCAGACATTGCCCGATCACGTGTATGCTGACGAAAGGGTGACCAAGCGACTGCCTGATCCGATACCGACTCGGTTAACGAATATCGACTGACTGAGATATTGCGCAATGCGAATGGTTTACACATTTCTGCGAGAGATGACGAGGGAGGAGAGTTGATGACAAAAATATGGTTATGCCATAGAAAGGCCCTAATCGATTAGGATCGACTCAATCGTTGAGCGATGGTCTAGGCTACTTCGCCGCTCGGCATGCATCGGGCGCCCTGCTAAACGACAGTATATACTAGTAATGTGAACGTTCAGGCTGTCAGCTTGGAGGATAGAATGGTAGAAAGATAGGATTGTCCATTTGAACGGCCAGGATGGGGACCTGAGCCTCGAGGCCAAGGAGCGGCGCAATTCGAGCTAAAGCCATACATTCCAGCATTTCAGCAGGGTCGGATTCAGTATATATTCACTCTATACCTGCTTGGTCCGACGTGAAACTGGCCAACGGAACAAGCGAAGTGTAAAGGTGTAAAGGCCGGTTTACACTGATGGTGCTTTGAATCGAGTAGTTCAGCATGCGATATACACAGTACATTTCACAACATAATCCTGTCATCAAACGTCTTGAGGTTCAAAGAATGTTGTGTGCAACGGCGCAAGACATCACACGCCGTGCAGAAGTTACTGGATGATTGTTAAATATCAGCATATCAAGCTTTGGAATATAGTATGATTTCACCTAAAGTGCTTGTGGACCTGCTTCGACAAGTTCAGCTTCTTTCTGCCCGTTTTTGAAACCGAGAAGCACACGGAAACCAGTAAGTTCATCGATATATATTGATGTTAGACTGCGAGGACAACGTACACTCTTGATGCTGACTTCTGGCTAGACCTTCGAGTATGCTTGCCATCCGCGCGCATGGAGAGCTTTTCGAAGATAGGCTGGCAAGCTTCGCACCAATCTGCCCGGTGATGGATTATATCGGGCTCAGAAGCACTAATCTAAAAGAACTAATGAGTTAGAGGTGTTCGTGAATAGAGACACTAGCTAACTTACGATTCGACTGAACTCATGGAGAGAGGCAATGTTGTGGATAGTCATTAAGGTCTGCCTGATAGTGAGGCGAGTGATAAGACTGCCTTATGATTGATTTCAGAAGCATGAACATTCTTCCTGTCAGTGTCAGTGAGTACACTGGCGTATTAAAATGCCGAGTGCATTCTTGCTGTCAAGATTTACCGGTGTACTGCGAAGGTTAGCACCTGTTCACAGCATTTCGTGAGAAGAAAGACTGTGATGTAGATAGCATACTTTGGAAAAACAAATGGTGTTGAATTCAAAAAGCATTGAGCTACCAGGACGGCAAGTACTAGTTGTGCGATGGTGAGGTATGGAGAAGCTGTAGCCCGGCCGCGCCGGCGCGCCCGTCACAACAGCTACACTTTTGAGACTCCGCTTTAATTACGTAAATGCCTTGCGAGTCAGCTCAGGCTCGATTCAATTCTCCATACTGGCGGCCAGCGTCAAAGCGGAGTAATGCAAAATACCCTGGTGAACACACCAGTTTTCTGGATGGGTTTTAGCGACGCTTGATTGCTGAGGCTAGAAGACCGCCGACAAGGTGCTGTGCTTTCGAAATTGAAGTCCAGTTGCAATGAAGCAGCGGCAAGAGTTTTTCAGGAGTTTTACAGAGGTACGAGCTTATAAGTTGACGCTTTTATTTGAAGATGACATTGATCTGTTTAGTGTCGAAGTAAAACAGTATACAAATCGTGGTCGTTTACTTCTGTCTTCCCTAGGTTCCATCCTATTCATGTCTGTATTGACCGTTTAAATGAGACGCAACCGTCATCCCGAAAGTTTTCACCTCAGTTTCTTACTACTTACATTCACCTTCAAGCTGCCTGACGGATGGGGTGACTTGGAGTCGGTTTACTCCTGGTTTCTAAGAGGTATCGCCATATAGAGATCCCGCGAATCCCGAATTCGGGACAGTTTCAGGTCTATCAAGCCTTGATCAACCTAGCAGTCGTTCGATGAACAGCTCTGTCAAACTCTTCGTTGTTCGAAGGAAAGGCCAGGGGGGAAGGTAATAATGCCAGTGGTAAATCCGTGCTTTTCACGCGCAGGATCACTCAGAGGATTCATACTAATAGATATGTCTCCTATATGATTCCTATGAATGGACGATCAATAACATCTCCGTGGGTCAGCGTGAACCTAGCGACACTGGGAGCAAGTCCGACAATAAAGGGAGGTAGAGACGTTACGAGAATCGAGGTCTGCTGGCAGGGACAATGATCAAAACACCAAGTATTCACAGAAGGAAAGTCCCCGTGATTTACCTGTGTGCCAGCTGATTTATTCAGATTCAATAGAATTGCGGGCTCAACGAGGAGATGTATAACGTGTATTGTTACGCTCGTTGATCCTGTCTCCGGCGCTGTAAATGGTTGTCGGATCCGGGGCTATTCGCCTTCTACAGCTTCAAGTAATTGCGTACTATTACGGAAGATAGTGTATATCTTTTATCAAGCGCACCGTCGAACGTGTTCACCGGTACTGGCCTCCCGAATTCAACCCGTGACGAGGCTTTTACTTTTGGGACGGTTGGCCATGGGTGTCCGGAATCCGGACGTTGCGTGGTTTACACTTTGCTGAAAACAATTGGCTGCTGTTTTTACTAACTCCCACTGCCAGGCTTCTAAGTTAATTGTAGTCGCATTGCCATTGGTTTGATACCTATGTATTTCTATTATGGCTGCGACTGCAGAGCTTGTTCTTGGCTTTTGCTAGAGATTCCTTCAATAATAAAAAGATCTATAGAAATAAGAGATATGTCAACAAGTGGAGAAGATGGGTTCAGTTACCGTGGCGATGTCTCCAGTGAGGGCCGGCCAGGTCCGTTGAAGAGCCGGGTGGCGTCGACAAACAAGGCCACGCACGGTTCCTGCATCAAAGACTGAGACATTTCAATCCGCTTCTCTTCAGTTGCTGCTCGTCGTCGCGAACAGCGACCAGGACGTTGAGCTCACTGTAGTAGGCGTCACTTTTATTCTCATCGTTTTTCACGACGACCATCAATTGTTGTCGCTGCCATCATCTCTCGCTAATCAGCCACGCATAATAAACCGAGCTCGGCATTGCTCCTGGTTTCGAAAAAAGGGCATGGCTTATCATCAAATATCTGCCGCTTCGTTAACGCCAACACGACCTGCCCCCCAGGCACCCCAGCGACGGGGCACCGACTCACCGACGATGTACACCAATAACGTTTCGTTGGCCTCCTCTGGATACAACCCCGCTATCACCTTTTCGCCGTCTTCCCCTGCAGGCTCGTCGTACAATTCGTCGTACTCTGGCATTGGTGGTTCTCCGAATCGCAAATCAGAGTCGGTGATGAACGCTCAGGTCGTTAGGTGTGGCTCCGTCAGCATTAAGGAAGATGGCACGTTTGCCAGCTGGATCTGGAAGGTGAAATGGTTGATACTGAAAGAGGAGGCATTGACGATACACAAGTCTGAGGTAAGCTCTTGATCTGTCATGGGCAGCTCGTGGAGACTAATCTCCTTGGTTAAACGAATAGAATTCGCCTCAGCAAAGCGCGATCGTGTTGCAAGATATTGTAAACATCGAACGGACAGATCTAAAACCTTATTGCCTTCTCTTAGAGACGAAGGACAAGAGGTACTACTTCTCATTGAAGAGCGACGAGGAACTTTACGGCTGGCAGGATGATATCTATTCACGCAGTCCGTTGATGGGCGTTAGCAACCCAACCAATTTTGTGCATAAAGTACATGTCGGGTTCGACCCAGTCTCTGGCGCTTTTACTGTGCGTACTTCCTTTCTCGCCAAAGTCCTGGTCCTCATTTCCATCTTACTCTAAGGGCATGCCCGAGCAATGGAGCAAACTTCTAACAAAGTCTGCTATCACCCGAGAAGACTACGCAAAAGATCCTCAAGCTGTACTCGACGTCCTCGAATTCTACACCGACCACCAAAAGCGCGAAATGGAGGACATGATGATGACTCAAAACGCAATAGCGCGTTCAGGCTCAAACTTATCGTCCTCATCCAACCTTTCTACCGCTTCCTCTTCCACTCTTACTCCCTTCTCCGACGCCAGTGCTCCTGCCCGATTCAACGCAGGCACCGGTCTCGGCGGCGTAGGCAAAATTAGCACACCACTCATGAACTCGGGTGCGCTATCTTCCGAATATTCTCGTCCGACGATTAAAAGACAGGATACCGCTCCCCCAGGTCTCAACGGTGATACCACCAACCTTTCGTCTGCCGCTCAGCGTGCAGCTGAAGTCGTTAATGGAGGTGGAACGTCTAGACAGCCCCTCCAATCGTCAACGCTGCAAGCTTCGAGGCCTGCACCTCCCAGACCACTCTTGACTGGGACTCGCCCTGCCCCACCTGCGCCCGCGACGAATGGCACACCTAAGATGTCGACGGATCAGCTACCTTCTTCCGCGGATCTTAGAGCCAGGAAGCAAGCTCAGGGCCCACCGCCTGGGACGCTGCCTACTCGCAATGACTCTTTACCCGCTCTGAACCAGGCTCAGGAGAGCCGGGATAGAGAGCGGGAGCGGGAACGGGAACGTGAGCGAGAGAAGGAGAGGGAGAGGGAGCAACAGAAAGAGCGGGAGAGGAGGGAGAGGGAAAGAGAAAGGGAGCGGGAGCGGGAGCAGGAAAGGATTGTGAGAGAGCGTACTCCTGAGCCTTCACGCTCTCGAACGCCTGAGCCTCCCCGACCAGCTCTTGGCGTACCAGCGAAGTCGTCTCCAGCGACGACGACGGCTGCCACGCACCCTGTGGGTGGGGCTGCTGGTGCTACAGTTGGTCCACCGCCTGTGAAGCCGCTGCAGCCTACCAAAAAGGTGCAGATACAAGCTGAGGAGAAGCCTAAGGGAACGGGTGTGGCTGCCGCCGCTGCTGCGTTAGAGAAGCCGAAAGAGAAGGAGAAGAGGATTAGTACGATGACTGAGGTGCAGATTATGGAGAAGTTGAGACAGGTGGTATCAGAGGATGATCCGAAGACGTTGTATAGTAAGATTAAGAAGGTTGGACAAGGGTACGTTTTTCTTACAATTCCTGTCTTTCTTCCTCGCTGATGGGATCGTCGTTGCAGTGCCTCTGGACACGTCTACGTGGCCAAGACCCTCTCTACGGGGAAGAAGGTCGCGATTAAGGAGATGGATTTGTCGCACCAACCTAGGAAGGAACTCATCGTGAACGAAATCCTCGTGATGAAAGAATCGCAGCACCCGAATATTGTCAATTTCTTGGACTCATACTTGGTCAAGAGCACGGAGCTTTGGGTGGTCATGGAGTATATGGAGGGAGGTGCACTGACGGACATTATTGAGAATAATACGTTGGAGGAAGACCAGATCTCGAGTATTTGTCTGGAGGTGAGTGAGCTGATTTTCAATCATGCTTTTGGGTGCTGACGTGGGGCTTATGAATATTCGTACAGACATGCAAAGGATTGGGTCATCTACACAGTCAGAGCATCATTCATCGTGATATCAAGTCAGATAATGTCTTGCTTGATGCTCAAGGCCGGGTGAAAATCAGTAAGTTGCTCACTTGCACGTTCTACTTTCCCTTTCCTAACTCGCTCTCCCTCTTACCAGCTGACTTCGGTTTCTGTGCCAAATTGACGGACCAAAAGTCGAAGCGTGCAACGATGGTAGGAACACCGTACTGGATGGCTCCCGAGGTTGTCAAGCAAAAGGAATATGGCGCCAAGGTGGATATATGGTCTCTTGGGATTATGGCTATTGAGATGATCGAAAACGAGCCGCCGTATCTGGATGAAGAGCCTCTGAAGGCGCTTTATCTGATCGCGACGAACGGGACGCCGACGTTGAAGAAGCCAGAGACGCTGAGTAAGGAGCTTAAGAGCTTCTTGGCGGTGTGTCTTTGTGTGGATGTCAGTAGTCGGGCCACGGCGAATGAGTTGCTTGAGGTGAGATTGGTTTTTCCTCGTTTGGGATTATCAAGGTGGCTTATTGTTGCTGTAAATTTTTATTAGCATGAGTTCTTGAAGAAGGCATGTGCGCTGTCTGGGCTTGCGCCGTTGTTGAGGTTTAAGACGAAGGCATCATGAGCACCATCTTTTCATGATCACCCTTTCTTCAGTCTCTCTCTTTCGTATACGTCGTTTGTATCGCTATACCGGTGTTGTCTGGGACTGGTGCGTTTGTGTTGCTATACTTCCTCCTCATAATTCCTAGTTCCTTCCGATTTCCAATCTTGTCCAGAGACCGATACACCGGATTTTCATCTTCTTCTCGTCTGTCTCTTTCCTTTCCCCTTCTGCTTTTTAACATCTAAGTCTGAGTATACGATACCTTATGTATTCTCCTCACGTCACGTCTTTGTCTGTCATTTCCTCATTCCCAATACATCATTCTCATATACAGTATTCTTAGTATGCGTTATACGTTCAACTCGTTGACGTGTCGGCGTCCTCTGTATCTGCACTCATCCCCATCCATGATATCAATCCTCGTCCGCCGCTCCTGACCTCCATCATTACCACCTCTCAAACGATTTATTTATATCCTCCCACTTTCTTGATCTCTCTTATTCATTCTGACCCTGCCTTATTTTACATACGGTTTCTTTTTCTTTTCTCCTGATTTACTTCTTATTCATGCGGAAAATATGGCCATGGTGCAGAAGGTGTACGAACTTAGTATGTACATTTGTCCAGTGGCAAAATCTTGTAGATGAATACTGCTACGGAAAGGCGGCTACGTTCCATCGAATTATATCTCAAAAGGGAAACCAATTCTAAGCTGAGCGCTCAGCGTTTAGTGGGATGCTGACTCTCCTTTCATGGATTTCTTTCATGGATTTTCTTTCATAGGTTTTCAGTTTCAAAATCCAAAGGTTTTCAAAACGGTTTCAAGCAGGTTTCAAGAGGGCAATGCGTGATGACAAATCATCTAGTTATGTAATTGTCCAGCCGTCGTTGCACGTGAGAGCAAACTGGGGGTAATGTGCTCTTGATCGTCGACGACGACGAGAAGGCCTTTTATTCAGATTGTTGCTAAAATGCCAACAGTACTGACGGCGTTGCATCCACCGCCAATGTTTCCCATGTCGATTTCACCGTCTCCGGTGGACCCAGTCCGAGCATCGGTGGGACATCTACTCACCAGGGCTTGTTCAGAGCCTTGCTCGACGGCTGCACAGGCATTTACCCAACTTGTTCAGCCTACTTTACGATTTCAGCTGGCCCTTGACGTTCTCCTTCCGCTTCTTGAACCCGATGGTTCTGCTGAGGTGAGTAGCTTGAGTCATCTCAGACAGATCATGGCCTCTGATAATAACATCGCTGAAGCTCTCACAACGAATTTTAGTCTCTTTCATCCTGTATTCGCTTTACGCACCACATCCAATATCTGTCAATCCGTTCAAGTCAATGTTATTTATTATTTTTGTTAAGGAGCGCGAGAAGGCCGTGAACGTGGCGAAGAATGGTGGCACATGCCCAAATGAGCAGCTGGTCTGGGTTTTGTGGAAGATTTTGAAGGGAGATGGCAGCGACGTTTGTGGCTTCTATTTGTACTTCTGATTCTCAGCTGAAAAGACCTCTAGATTGGCCCTTATTCTCCTACAACTTTGGCACGCTCTCCTCTTCCACCCAAGCTTAGAGCGACTAATTTAACTCTCGACGAAGAAATGTATCATAATGACAATGACGTGTATGCCTGTCTTACCGCCATTCTTGTCGTCAGTGCTGACCCTGGATCCAGAGATGAATATTTCCTGTACTCTCATACTGCGAATTCCGATCGCACAATTTCCGGCGTCGACTTGACTAACGTGAACGGAAATTCAACAATTAATTCCGGAAGGTTCGTCACCTCCGAGGAAGACCTGCAGAATGACGCCGTTGCACAAGCTATGAAGCTCCTCCTTGCAGCTCGGGACCGTGTTCTGACACTATCTGAACAACGGGTGAGGCTTCCGAATTTCTCTCCCACCTGCTTTATACATGCTACCGACCTCTTACCTCAATTGTTATGTCTCGCATAGCTTATCATGCCGTCCATTCCCGACCTCGTCACCTCACAAATGATCACTCCGCTCGATCTGGCGCCTATTATATCCCACAACCCGAGTCTGGCCTACCCGCTTATCGTCGCGCTCCTCAGCACCGGTGCCGCAGGCTCGAATATTTCCGCTACTGAAACCAATCTCCCTTCGCCGATCCTGGAGGTGCTGACGCAGTTACCCCCGATGTTGCCAACGTTCGACTTGATGGGTCGTCTGCTGCGCGATACAACGCCAATAGGCGGCAGCCAGGTGCCGCTTTGGGCCGTGGTGAGGACGGAGGTCCTCGGGAGGTTTACGCATGAGTGCATTGCTTGGTTGGACAAGGCAGAGAAGGAGGAGAGGGAGGGGTTAATTAGTGATGACCGGTTTGTTAAGGGAGTTCAGAATGTAAGTCCTCTTTCGCATTTTTGTCTTATATCGACCTTTTCCTCATCACTGCTTTATGTTGACGCCCCTTCATGTTTATGGCTGTCTTTTAACATTTCTCATTGAATTCGCCAGTTATGCCGCTTTTATTATTCACTTATCAAGCTTTCACTCGTTAACCCTGCGCTGGATGCCGACTCTGCCGAGATAGCACATTTCAGCTTAAGGAACTCGAGGTTTGAAGAGGCAAATGTGTTATATAGAGCTTTGGCTACAGGTAGCTTTTGAAGGTGTTCAGGAGCCTATCTCGATTCTCTTGTTATAGTGATATACTCGGTCCATTGTTCATGTACCTCTATGTTCTTATGTTAGTGTTTTATGTTGGCTGTCATTATTGTCACTTATGATATGGGACTTTCGTATGAGCTGTTATTGTTTTCTTCAGGATGTAGTTGGAATGTGTGAAGATACTTTTAAATATGTTTGATTGTGGTTGTGTCTATAAAGTTTGCTCATAATCAATTGAGTACATGTCCTGTCTGTAAATTTATGTATGATGTGATAATGCCAGGGCAGGTGCCTACTTGTAGTAGTAGTTACTGGCTGTCACCACCTGTCTAGAGTTCAGCCTAGGCCTGGATCTTCACAATTCCATTTCTATTCTCAACTGATCCTTGTCTTCTACATGAGGGAAGTGAGCCTACTCTAACTCTAGAATCATCTGATATATTGAATCTAAATGATCATCTAAGGTCTTAACAGCTACACTACAAACTATAAATACAGTCTGTAATATGTATATTGAGTGAGATACATCTTTGCTACTACAGTGTAAGTAACAAGAAGGCAATTCTAGATATTTATCATCTGTGATACACTCAGCTATGTTACACATGTTCAAGACTATCACTGCCCCAGATACACACCCAAAGTAAACTTTTGATTCATGCTGCTTCATGACAACATTGTTTCTGTAATGAGGTGGAACCCATAAGACATGCTTTTTACCAGAGCTGGTATGAGTATATATCTCATCACAGCTCTTAGAAAGATAGTAGAAGGACTACTGTAAGACATGACCTAAGAAGACATAGGTGAGATGATGGCATTAATAGAAGAATGCTGAAAAGAGGATTGAGAATATTTACATACTAAGTACCTGTTTACCACTAGATACATCCCAGATTAAAGTTTCCCAGGAAGTGGAAGTAGTAATCACATGCAAAGCATCCAATGAAAAGGCCACAGATTTCATCCAGCCTGAATGGCCTTTGAGCACCTGTTTCACCTACCCAGTGGAGATACTCCATATTCTCACTGTCTTGTCTTTTCACCTGTCCTATGGAGGTGTTCCATATTCTCAGCTTTCTGTCCCATGATCCTGACACAACATGTAAGCTGGTGAAATGGCCACAGATCTCACCCCATTTGTATGGGCTCTGAGCACCTGCTCCACCTGTCCTGTGGAGGTATTCCATATTCTCATGGTCTTGTCATCTGATCCTGAGATAATATGCAAGCTATCTGGTGGAAAGGCCACAGATCTCACCCCATCTGCATGGCCTTTGAGCACCTGCTCTGTCTGTCCTGTGGATGTGTTCCATATCCTTACTTCTGTGTCATCCAATCCTGACACAACATGTAAGCCATCTGTCATGCTTGATGTTCTGCGCTAGCTTCTCAGAGTCCCCGTTCCATGTTGAATTACATAATTAGTCATGACTCATTTTACCATTCTTTCTGCCTGCCTAGCCTCAGCTTCTACTGTAGACCACCCTCCCTACAGCTTTTCTTTTATATTTCACTCATGCAGGCGTTACCATAGTTTTACAGTCAGGTCTACCGAGGTAGTAGTCTCTTAGTAGACGGAGGTATGATGTCAAATAGTAAACATGATAGTAAACATTCATTGAAGCCGAGCTGCCGAGCTTCGAGATTAACTGACATGAGGCGCCCACATGGGCCACAAAATCCACAGCTTCGTCTAGAACCATCACCATCTCCTTTACAGCACTCATGACAGGTTCAATTCCCCCTCCTCTGTCCTACGATTCGACCCAGAATGAGTATGCAGTGATAGTAAGGTATCATTTTCCGTGAACATTTCTCCTTTATTTCTTTATTGATGAGAGCCATCTTCAGGAGGCCAGAATCGGACGAGCAGACGCCGCTCAACGGAGCTCCACAGCTGAGAAGAGCCTTATCGTCGCCCAAGTTTGCCTTTGCCCTACACGCTTTGATTTTCTTCCTTATCCTTGGGACGCTCGGGCTGCCTGAGATCATCTCTGCGAGCAAGAGGGAGTCATGGAGGCTTGAGCAGCGCAGAATCGAAAAAGAATTTAACCATCGGAAAGAGCTTTGGCTTCAAGAACAGATGGCAAAAGAACGAGACTTAGAGCGACACAAGGAAAGCTGGGAAAGAGAACAAATGGAAAAGGAACGAGACTCAGAGCGACGAAAGGAAAGCTAGGAAAGAGAACAAATGGAAAAGGAACGGGATCTAGAGCGACGAAAGGAAAGCTGGAAAAGAGAACAAATGGAAAAGGAACGGGATCTAGAGCGAAGGAAAGCTGGGTGGCGTAACGAGGAGGCTGAACGAGAAGATACTCGTCATCAGTGGGCCGTAGAGGAAGTCAATATGGATAGAAAACGCAAGGGATGGGCTGCTGAAGACAAGGTTAG
>RCHF01001465.1:0-21869 GCA_003987895.1 Neonothopanus nambi | reverse complement strand
TGTCCGTTTAACATTTCATGTAGAAGTTCTCACAAGACTGACCCTGGAGATAGGCGCGATACTTTTCACCTCACACCTGAAACTGGGAACGACGTGAATCATTTCCTGAAGGTCGTTGCAGTTTATTTCGGCCTGGTGCAAATCACAAGAACCAATACCTTGATACCAGTGCACGACTGGACTCACCCCTTCTCGTGCTCGGGCCGTCACTCACGAATCTGAGGCCAACTTCATATCCATCTTTCCTAGGCTTACGAATCCGCTAAACATGGAGAGAATAGGAAGGCCTCCACGACGGCGCCAGTTGAGTCAATTGATCAGCTGGTTACGAAGGTTCAACTTGTGGAGATGAAAGAGGATGGAGCCGGATTTGCATAGGGAACATATGATTGTGGTCAATGGATGGCGTGCGTGTCTTATGAATTTCCTGTCATCATTTGTTTTCATATCGAAACTGATGTTTTCTAGTAATGTATTGCTTCTCGTCCCCACCAAGGACTTCCCCGACGAGTCAAGAGGATCAAGTAGACCAGCTCTGACTCTATTTCCCTCATTACCTCGCTCTATTCCCCTCATTCTCCTTCGCATCAAGCTTAACAATACCAATAACACTCATCTGCAGCCCCTCCTCCATACCAGGTACACTCTCCTGATTCGCACGAATCCAATCAACACCTCTAGGTAAATCACACTGCGCAAGAAAAACAAACGCATTGCGTTTACACGTTGCGTCTGATTCTGCTGCTAGGAACGTCGTGAGGAGTTCTGGGGCGTCTGGGATGAGGTGTTCGAAGACGATAGATTGAGAATGAAGCGAATATCAGGCGAATATGGTGCTTTTGCGGGCGTAGAAGTGTCTGTGATCTAGACAAGCACAACAGGTTGGAATTGGAGGCTCGAGAAGTTCTCAGTCTTTAGCGACCTTTTGGAGGCAAGAGGAAGGCATACACCAGATATCGAACCAAGTAAGAAGGCGAAGATGGCGTTCGTTTTCCCTCGATCTCAGATCTGGGAATGGTGACTTTTTACTGGGCGATCACTAAGGACGTTATTGAAGCTAGTGTTGCCGCAAAGTGACCTCAAATCGCTACCTTGAGACGTCTCAAAGTGCCGTCGCGGCTTCAAATGAAGCCGCGGTGTCACGCACGGACTTGTTCAATGTTGTCAGAAATGAGAGCACGTCACACCGTGACCTATCGGCATGCTGCTAAAGGGCAGACCTTGAATGCTCCTTCAACGTGTACATACTACGAGCGAGTGAAACCCTTACTCCCTCTTCATGAGATTCTTCAACCGGTTTCTCTCTCGCAAGGAGCGCACTAACTCTGCAACGAATGTGAAAGAGGAATATGTTTCAAACAGTAGGCCACAGTCATTCCACGGAAGTTGAGCTGAGAAAACACGCTCTCCTAGTGTAGACATCCCAGGCCCGGACGTTCCCCACACCGCGCGCAATGCGTTGAAATTGGCACTGAAGACGCTGAGCTCTGTCTCCGGCAACATCCCAATTGGTGGTATTCTGAGTGGTATCATTAACCCTCTTTTGGATATTACGGATCGCATTGAGGTGAGACTACAGTCAAATTCATCACGCAGCTGCTCTTATCTGCTTGCATCTAGCAAAGTTCAGCCAACGCAAAAAGTCTTATTGAATTGACTGCACGGATAGACCGCCTTACGCCCATCGTTTCTAAAATTTCTGAAACGACTAAGGGTGACAGTGGTCAATCACACCAAGTCCTCAAACTTCTCGAACAGTCAGTAGTCCACTTACTGTAGTAAGCGTCTTCATAATCTATGCTGCACAGGGAATTGCAATCAATGAGAGAGGATCTGAATGTCGCCTCCTCGCAAGGCAAACTCAACCAGTTTTTAAACAGCACAGATAACGCATCATCGCTTGCAACTCATACCAAGAATCTCGACCAGATCATTGCTGATGCCACGGTGCGCCATCAGCTCCTGGCTCAGTGCGCTTTACCAACTGACATAGTCTGACTCTGCGCTCTTGACTGACTGAAATAGTTTGAGGCTGTTCGTGATGTTAAGGCCTCTCTCGATGAATTTGGGACAAAGGTTGGATTTTGCTATATTCGTCCCAAATTTACTTGCAGATCCAACTTACTTGCAGATCACGAGTCCACCTAGTGTTACCAGAGGCAGGCTATAACTTGAATTCTTTTGTTGTCACGGTAACATTCGTGCTCATTTCTAATGTAGATCGAATCAAAATAGGTAGCATCAGAGGTGAGAATGTTTACTAGCAAACATTCTAAACGGGTCTTGACCATCTGCCTATAGGAGGAATGGGTGGTACAGGTAGTGAAGGTCAAATTGGCGGTGAAGGTGGTGAAGGTGGGGGGCCTTCACTTACCATGAATACTGTAGATAGTTTGGAATTTCATGAGATTTGCGGTGAGCTACCATCCCAGACCACAAGAAATTCTTGCTTACAGGTCATAGGAGGGACAGGTGGTACTGGTGGAAGAGGGGTGGTGGTGGCTGGAAAGGGTGGCATAGGTGGAAATGGTGGCACAGGCAGAGGTCCAGTAATCAATGTTGGTCAGATTAGAGCCTCAGCTGTCCAAGCGTATTAGGGAGCATAGACACGTGGCTCGTTAGGATTCGTTACATATGCAAGTTTTAGACTCTTCGTCCGCAATGAACCTCTAGTAAGTAGATACCTTAGTATTTCTTAATATCATCTGTCTTCCTGCATACATGCCTCAGCCTGGCTCAGTCTGACATCTATCTCTTCTCTTGCCGCGATTTCTATATAAGGAACTTTGGTGGCTCGTTAGAACCTTCAACTTCATCATTGACCTAGCTCTTGAAATTCGGAACGACGCGAAGCAATTCCTGGGCCTGAAGGCCTTAGTTTATCTCGGCCTGGTGCAAATTACAAGAACCAATACCCTTGATCCAAGTGCACGAATGAACTCACCCCCTTTCGTGCTCGGGGCTGTCACTCACAAAGCCGAGCTCAACTTCATATCCATCTTCCCTAGACGCTTGAGGCTTGGTCCCGGGCAAAGTCGCACTCGCTAAACATGGCGAGAACAGGAAGACCTCCATGTTTGTGCCACCTAGATCGATGGGCGAATTGACTACGAAGATTCAACCGGTGGAGATGGAGGGGATTTAGCTGGATTTACATGGGGAAGATCTGACTGTCGTTAATGGCGTGCGTGGCTTATAAGTCTCCTGCCAACATTTCTGATAATGACACTAATTTTTTCATATAGAAACGTATTGCTCCTCGTCCCTGCCAAGGGCTTCCTCAACGCCTATATCAAGCTAAGAGGATCAAGTAGACCAGCTCCGAACGCCTTCTTCGCCTATTATCGAAGTCTCGTCTGTCAACATTCTGAAGGATATGTGGATGGGTGTGTTGCGTCTCAGCTCATTCCTTGATGAAATAGCTGAATACGAGACGCGCCTCAGACGTACCTGTCATTACGCGCGCGAGGAGGATCGGAGGAGCGACATGAAAGGTTATGCAACTTGGAACTGGTAAAAGGTGCTCATATAATATCCCCTTTTCACTTTTCGTCATGTTTACGCCCTCTTCGATAGTCTCGCGGCTTTTCTTTTGAATTCCTTCAAATCTCAATCCGGACCCCCAACTGCACGATCACGAACACCCGACTGCCATTTATCAACCGCGCTGGACGCATCACCGCTGTCCGTTCCTCGCTCCTCCTCCCCTCAGCCGAGTGAATCGATGGTTGGAGACCCTCTGTCTGTTCTGGGTTTGGGCATCGACTCCACCGAGCTCGAGTCTCAGTTACTTGCTACTGCGCGCGAACACAACGAAGGCGGAAGTGATGCGGATATAGGAACAGACCTTGCCGGAATTTATCAAGCCGTTAAGGGAGAAGACCCCAAGAAGATCGTTCTGGCTGAAAAGTTGACGAGAGGGATTTTATGGAAGGTGAGATCTCGTGTCTACCTTTCCTAATCATCAACGCTGATTGTTTTGTATCATCTCCAGTACCAAATCTATCTCCGCCTACGGAACATACACCCAACGATTTATTTTTATCTTCCCAATTCTTAGATCTCATTGCTTCAGTTATGAACAAGAAAAAAAACGAAATGTTTGTTGTACCGCTCAACCTGCGCTCAGAGTTATACGAGGCCAGTATCATTTCTTAAAGAAAGCCAAAGGCTTGCAATCTCTTAACGTGTCATTATCATGGGTGTAAGTAATTCTTTATCTGCTCTTCGCCTCCTATTATCTATGCTCACTGAATACACGAACTCGTGCTACAGACCCTTTACCGTCCGAGACCGTCTACCCACGACCATAGAGCTCCTCGGAGTAGACTCCCTTTTCGACAGGGACAATGCTAAGAACGAGGCTTCCGTAATGACTTTGTTGTGGAATGCATCCCATATGAGTAATCCAGCACCGTTATCCTCTCTTTGAATGGCGCAGAGATGATGGATGCTTCGAAAAAGAAAGGAGTCGATGATTTTCGACTTGTTAGGACCAGGAATGACAACACCGGGTAGGACATGCTTCTGCTTGAATCGTAAATCAGGTGCAAAATCTTCGATCTTCCATATAGATATCCATGTGTCCGACTTCTTGTTTTGATAAAGCTGAGCTCCATCAATTGAATTTGAAACGACAGTGTCTTCGTCACATACACTCGCTTGCTCAAGGAAATCCAAATACTCCGAGCCACAGAAAATGTCATCATAAGTGAGTTCCGAGTCTCCTCGAGGTCCCTCAAGATTGCACAAGTTTTCAAAGAACAGTAACGCAAGGCCTCTGCGTTACTCTTTGACCGTCGTAGTGCTTGTAGCTGGGGACCTAAAGGGAAAGTAGAGAATTGAAGACGGGGTACCTTCTTTCCATGACAATTATCAAGTTGAGGGTGGTATCGTGGCTCATGGCAAATGGTGCAAGCATCGAGATCAGCAAATGGGCCTGTGAAGGCATGACATGAGTTAATGCACATGTCCTCTCGAATCTCGACAACTTCAGTCAATTCAGCAACAAGTTTTTTGACTTCATAGAGTGAGAGAACCCCGCAGTCATCCTCGTATCTTAGTTGAATGGCTTTACGGATAACATTGTATATGTCATCAGAGGCATGGGTAGTTGCAAGGAATAGATCGAGAGAGAGGCGAATGTCAGAGTCAGATATGTCTACAGGTCCCTGCAGAGGATTCCGTAGATGATGAATCACATCATCATCCAATTTCCCATTCTCGTACGTCGCAGACTTGATGATTCAATGAACTGCTGTGCAATGCGGATGTTTTCGATACGTGAAGTCGGGATTGGACCAAGTTCTGGGCCATCAGATTGATCTGGTAGGTTTTCGTTCAGCTGAAAATTCCGCCACTGCGTGCGAAGGTCTTCTTCTAAGTCTTGTTGCCGGCAGACTATCATCATCAAGCTCTCCGCTAGCAGTATCGTCTCCATCGTCATCAGGTGTACCCCTCGCAGGGTTCATGATAGTATTGTCACTATGAGAGTCTGAAGGTAGCCCATGTAGAGACTCCGGCACAATTTCATGTTCAAAGTCATTGGATTGGTTGCTCGTACAATACTGTGATACGAGGTTTATATACTAGTAAAGATATAAGAAGTGTCATAAACTTACTGTATCTATCTGACGAGAACGCTTTGTAGGTTGTTCATTGTTTTTGTCCCCCTCTCCATCACCACCACTTTCTTCCTCACCAGCCTGTCCCCCTGCATTTCTATCCGAATTAATTGGTCCTGCACAACCTTCCTCAACATTGTATTTAGCCCATTCGTTGAACGTAGAAATTGTGTATAGATCCTCTGATGGACCTGAGTGGCGCAGGAGAGTCTTCTTCGAGACAAAGGTGCCCTGATATCTGTGATAAAAGCACGGCACCTTCGCTGGCGCCATCAACGGTATTGAGTAGAGAGAAGTATGGGAGGTCTAATGAGAAACAAACGCGCGTCGTGATTAATCATTACGCAAGGTGTGGGAACCCGGCAACTCAGAAGAAGTTCCGAAGAACCCGTCCTATCGCAGATCGATATTTTGACCATATTGCGCAGAAAACCTCAGAGTCGGTTTTCACTGGGAGGCCTGATGCGAAGTGGGCTTACCACACTACCGCGACCTAAAAGCTGCAAACTCAACAGAAGCATACCAATAATTACACAGAAGTTGCATACCAGGAGCTGAATCAATCGGTAGTCTTCTGAATAGTACTTGATGTACGAGAAACATTGAGCCGTGAGGAGACCTGTAAATCTGTTTGAAAGTTGTGAATAAACGAAACGATCTCTTAATGATCTCTTGCGTTAAATGTACGCACACTGCGGCAGTGAGCCCGCCAATGAGCAACGGTCCGAGTACAGATGCCAAGCGGTCAACCATAAGTGAAACAACGGAACAAAACGAGTGAGGAAGCAAAGGAGGGAGGGGAAGGGGTGTAACAGGACCAGTTGGGCAGATCATCAGTGGTGTATTTAAGCTAGCTAGGCTCCAGAAAGCAGGAGTGAACTCCATAATGAATGATCATCCCATATTCAATTGACCAAGAGAGAGATCGGATGGTTGCAGCAATGGTAGTGGTAGCAGCCCTCGGCTTCAATTGGATGACGGCAAGAACATCACTTCAAAAGGTGTCTGTCAGTAGGTACAGGAGATGAAAGATATTTTGGGGCTTCTTGACAACTTCTTAAACTCCTTTCGAGTATCGTTCGTGACGATTGTCAAACTGAACTTGGAGAATCGATTCAATCGAGATTGGTGGAGAAGTGTATTCCCAGCTTGCCCCGGCTCTGCGCGTCTAACTTGGAGGCGGATTGTAACACATTCTTGTAGAAATGACAGTCTTGCTCCATTTCTAGTCAATTCTTGGTGAATCCTAAGCAAAAATCGAGTCTCTCGGAGTTAAGCACAGAAATGTCACTGTGACAATCAGCCGGCTGCCGCCGGCTGTGACATTGTGTGACAACGTGACACCCCACCTACTCCCACCTAAAGGTCAACCACGAGGATAGAGTGTAAGCTTGAGTTCTGCTCGATTTATCATTCTTGGCTCATAAGCCATACAGTTATTCGCGACTATAGGAAACGATGAAGACCTGATAACTATTGGTTGATTTCGTTCAAAGTGGGCTCGTTTCTCGGCAGGTAAAGGGTAAGCGCTAAATCCTGGTTCAACAGGGTGATATTTACAGCAATTTCAGCCTAGCACTGGGACCGATGGAGAACATGAATCTGAGAAAGTCATGAAAGATGCGCTAGGCAGTGCGGACGAAGGCGAGGAGGTGAGAGGAGGATACATAGCGTCTCACCAGATCACTCTGACGCTGTTTCCTAGGGCCCGAAATATGACTTGATTTCGTCGGGTCAACAGGAATACGTGTCGGAGATCGCAGATGGAGGATGAATTCAAACTGTATGAGCGACAACGATTGAAGATTCCCAGCAACTTGAAAACGTGCTAGAGCTCGGGCGCTCCGCAAATGGCTTTGGCTTCGGTTCCTTCCTGATGGTTTTTATTCATGCCATGGTGAGATGGAACTCGGTCATCGCCACGCTCATATGGAGGAACATTCAGCGAATTTCGTGCATGTGGCTTGGATGGTCATCGGCAAGCACAGTCTCTCGCAGGTCTCGTTCAGACTAGCGATGGTCGTCACGTTGTTATAACTATGCAAAACCCGATCTTAGATCCTGGGTCTCTTTCTCAGCATCAGCGCTCTGACTTCGACTTCGAACCCTGATGCCTTGACCCCCAACTGGCGGAAGGACACGTACACAAACAGCACCCTAGATACCTTCGAATCCAACCCCGTGTCCATTGCCCCGCCTGAGCCTGAGTCTGTTGGGCTATCCTCTCGTCATTCCAGACAACCTTTTCCCAACCCCATCTCCAACCTCTTGCCATTCTTCAAGCTTGAACCCTGATGTTTTCATCTGGAGCTGCCAATTCAGCTAGTGCCCTGAACCAGCCAAACCCCAAATAAACGCCAACGTTTCTGGGACTACGAATACGTCCGTAGATCCTTCTACCCCAGCCTCTGCACAGGCTTCTTCATTCAGCCGGGCTGCACCGCATCAACATACTCTCAGGGTTACCTCTGCGAGGGCATTGCCTATCTCGGCACATCGGACTTCCTCCAGAAACACTAGTACGCTCGCTCCGCTCTTCGACATGTGCCATTGGGCTGGCAGAACACGATACCCTTGGAGGCGTAGACCTCATCGTCAACCCATACGCAATACTTTTCACAAACCTCTTCGCACTACCTGCCCAATGCGAAACTCTTTGATTAACCCTATGCGCGCAATCCAAGCGTCATACTCGGCCATTTGTCCTTTTCGAAGCCGATGCACCTTCAGTTTTTCCAAGTCTGATCCTACGTCGGGGCCATTGGGACCGGGCTGGTGGGGTCGAGATGGGAAGGGAACTTGTTCGCATACACACCGCATATGCTGACAGCCATGAAGAGGCGACTGCGGAACCTCTCAATCGCCGAAAAGCCATGAATGAAAATTTTCTGGTGTTTGCGGACCCGGTAGAAGAGATGGCTGTCTTCACGAGGTGTTTTGATGATGTTGCTAAAGCTGCAGATGAGAGTTAGGGTGCTATGTGTGGTGATACATAAAGCGTGGTTGGAAGACGAATTCATAGAGGTTAGTAGAGTTGCTCGAGTTTTTAATTTCAAGGTTACGTTCTGACGCAAATCCCCGTTCTTCACCGCTATGTAGGGCCAACAGCATCTGGCTGCTGCTGACGGAAGGAATCATTTTGCTGTATGTGTGATCTTGTGCCACTTAGGCGGCTTCCTCGAGTTGTCAGCGGAAGAAAGAGAAGTGTTGGGGCTGCAAATTGGTCCGGAGAAAATGGTGAGTCCCATCACTTTCAATGTACATTTATTTGGTCCATGGCGTGACTGATTCGCTGCACCGTGCAGGGCAAGTTGAATGAACTCACAGCTTAGACGCGCGGGTGCAAGCAATGCGAGGTAGACGGGGAAAGGGCGGACGGGAAAAGTGAAATGCACTGACAACTGTTTCAGGCTGATAATTTTTATGTTCGCAAAACGCACCCATAAAACTCACGGGCCACGATAATACAGTCAACTGCTTGCATTCGGCTTGATACAAATCTGTTCTGGTGTAAAATGAAAAGGAACATCAATCCATTCCACTACTTCTAGGAAACCTCTGCATGCATTCCATGTGTGTCCGTGGTAAGACAGAAAGAGAGCTATTCAGTGAAGAGATGAAAGATCTGTAAGGAGCTTTCCCGCATTAACCGAATCGCCAATAGCAGTCGGCTCATTCTCACTGCTCAGTCTGGTCTGGCTCCCGTTAATCGGTTACATCTTTGAGAAACCTACATAGACGCAGGATCCTGTTCATGTCGCAGAAAACCGAACAATATAACGAGATCCTTCCTGAACCACATTGTAGTAGATTGTAGTGCAATCACTCAGTAGGCATTGATTACATAGCCTCATCCCTACTATGAGGAACGGCGTTCATGATTTGACAGAATGAAGGCTCGATAACCGCATGGCACAAGCAGGGACTTGCAGACAAGGACATGCGTTTAAGTCAGTCCTATTGATGAAGGCTCGATAACCGCATGGCACAAGCAGGGACTTGCAGACAAGGACATGCGTTTAAGTCAGTCCTATTGAATCTCCTGGATCTCTAAGCGTTCCCAATATCTTCGCGGTCTCCAAGATCAGTGTCGAGAGTTCACGTTCAACGTCGAGGGTTCTCTCACGTCGAGATGGAGAAAAAGGTGATAGGTGGGTAGAAGACTTGGCGTTGACTTGGCGAGCCAGTGCTGTTTTAGAGACCTGTCTTCGTCTCTTGTGGGTTCGGAGCACCAGTAAGAAGAAATTGAATGGTTGGAGGACATCTTGAAGGAGATATGTATATAAACGGCTTGGGTCCACGTGCTGAAAAACCGGCTTCCAATACATAAGGTGAACTAGTCTCCTGTAAGCAGACGAGAGTTGGATGATAGTCGATCCAATCTAACGGTGAACTGATCACGACTGGCTGCTGTTTGGTGTGCCTTTGCTTACATAATATATATAATTCAGTCTGTTTAAGCGCTCTCTTGACGCTCTCTTAGGCACTCTTTCTCTCTTTTTACTGTGAAACACTCTGTGCCCTACATCTCTATTTCTTTTTCGAGCACGAACGGAAGATTGATCCTCTGCAAAAACTGAGATATTTGTTGAAGGCAACCAAATTTTTGATCGAGGTACTTACTTTCTACCGTGTCAGCCCCTGGTCAACCCTGAAACGTATCGTTATACTTACTTGGATACTATGCTTCTACAGCATGCACCGAGGAGGTTATGAAGCGGCGAACGCCTAAGCTTTTGATGTTACACTCAAGCTGCACTATGCACTCCCTCCTGTTTTTCGCACTATAACACTAAATAAGTTCCTCTCGTGAGTATGTCGATCATGAAGCTACGTATATTAAATATCTGACGTCGATCTGCTTGCAGGATTATCGCAGCCATTTATTACCCTTAACTTGATCCACGACCTTGAGCGTTCCGCCTCAAAAACCGGCCAGATGCATTTCAAAAGACCTCCATTTTTGTCTCGACAGCTTCCAAAAATGCAGAACAATCAAGAGAACGGCGACGCTACAAACCTTAACGATCAGAAGGGGGAATCGTCCTCAAAATTCAACGATGTTCTCTTCCCAGGCGCTACTTCGCTGACACTGAGCCTCCTCCGGGACGCGGCTAGTTTGGCTCCGGTGCCCTACTTGCCCCAGGCTGCATCCTTAGCCCTGTCTATATTTGATGCCGTACAGGTATGTTCCAATTATTGTACTGGTGCGATACTTATATCTGACCTCTACTTTTCAGGCGTGCAGCAGCAACAAGGATGCCTTCAGGCAACTGGGCGAAGAATCATGTAGTCTTGTTTATGCCGTTGTCTCGACGTGCGACGAGCTCACAAAGGACAGCGGAGAAATGTCATCTCAACTACAAACGTTTCTCAAGCAATTGTGCAAGTAGGTATCTGGTTATCATCTGTATCTGTGGGGGTTCAATCCTCAGCGTGTTTTTCTCACATAAAGGACACTGCACGAAATTGAAACCTTTGTACAAGAACAGAAAAAAAGGAATGACATCGTTCGGTTCTTGACCTCCCGAGACGAAGGGAAAGTCCAGACATTCCATCAACAGCTGAAGCACGCTCTAGATGTATTCACGGTAGGCGATATATTCGAGTATGACATAACCAGACAAGCTTACGACGTCCGCCCTTGTATAGCTCCAATCAAACATAACAGTGCAGCAGATAGTCTCACGTATAGCTGAGAAGAAGCTTCAAGAACAGACTAGAGAGGAGGGGTTGAAAGTACCACCGGAGCTTACGATGGATACCTCTGATAGTCCTCTGTCTACCTCCGTCGCGTCGCCCACGTTGCGTGTGACACCTTCAAGCCCCAGTCCTGGTGCTGCTAGTTCCAGCGCTCAGGTTGCATTCCCCAACCTCTTCGCTGGGGCTTCTCAAATCGGCGGAAACATTCAGTTTACGAACGTCACTGGGGACCAGCATAACGTTCATACTGAAGACCATTCGACGTCGAGTAACTTCAATAACATATACAATCATTACAATTATAACATATGCCACAATTGCGGTCGGAACTTGGCCAGGGGAGGGGTAGGAAAGGAAGACTTGGAAAGAGGTTTTCCCAGAGAAAACGGGTGTGTAGGATATTATTAGGGTTATCTGCCTCATTGGTGCAGTGTGTTCTTGAGATTGATCATGTTCACCTCTCAGTTGGAAAAACGATTAGCTGCCCAATCAAGTTCTATCCATTGACAAGATGTATTAGGGTATGGCTCTAGCGCAGTCTTGTAGGTGCACGCCGCCTATGGCTGAATGTCTACATGCCTTGCGCTACTATTCCTGTACTGGGATGGACCGTCCATGATTATGCTCGCCTAGAGATTGGATGATTCGCGTCGACTATGTCTAGACTTCCTCTGAACTACGACTACTCCGTTACTTCGATTTATGTATCCCCACATGCAGTTCATGAGTTGCCTTGTAATTTAGCGCTTCTATTTCCCGGCAAGCTACGAGCGGGCCGTGGTACATTGAGGAAGAAGGGTGGACTTCACTCATTCCTTGAAATGTTACTTTGAGCTTTGAGCTCCATTTCTCCCGGTTATTTCATAACATAGACGGATGAATACCATTACCGCTTTGTTGTTTGGGGAGATGGGAGTGAAACTGACTTCCTTGCCAGAAGCCTTAAGTACTTTGAGTTTAGAAAGCTCGTCAGAAGCACTGCTATCTGGTAAGTATGGCGGTGCTGGTTTCAGTGTTGCTAATCTCAGCTATCAGGCTGTATTCCCCGGTCTCTTCGCTGGCGCCTCTCATAATAACTCGGCAGAAACATCCAGCTCACGATTGTCACTGGGAAATAGCACAACTTTTTCATACCGGCCATTCAATGCCGAGTAGCTTCAATAATGTGAATAATTACAGTAACCTTGATACACAAATGAGATTGGCCAGGGGAGGAGTAAGGAGGGACATCCCATTATCGATTGTAGGACTTGTGCTGACTCAGATTTCACAGACAATATAGTAGTCTTCCTCAGAAATATGATACCTAGGTATTTACATATCTATCCATCAGCCAAGAAACCTGAATCTGAAGTTGAACTCGGATATTGTTTGTAATTCTATTCGGATTTCCATGCCTTTGGGGCGATGACACGCTTTGCCACGTCGCGCGTGGAGGTGCCCTATCTTACGTAAGAGTAGTATTGACTCGATCGAATCTCCGGTATGTAGGTACTAGGTAGTAGGTATATTAACCGGCTCGGGTCCAAGTGCTGAAATTGAAACGCCGGCTTCCGGGAAGTATCCCGATGTACAGCAGTTAGATACATCATCGTTCCCGGGACCCCACATCAGTGCAAGGACGAGCTCACGGTTTACATATGTCGTCTCCGACACACAACCTAGGCCTAAAGCTTTAAAGATCCACCGTCGTCGCCCCAAGCACTTTGGTATTTGAAAACATTTTGGCGGCCGTACCTGGTATCTCGCGCACGGGGAGGATCAGAGGAGCGACAGGGAAGGTCAATCAACTCGGGGCTGGTAAAAGGTGCGCATATAATAGCTGCCATTGTCCCCTTTTTTTTTTCACTTTTCATCATGTTTACGCCCTCTTCAATAGTCTCGCGCCTTTTCTTTAAAATTCTCTCCAACCCCAACTCGGATCCCAACCTCACAAGAATGAACACCCGAGTGCCATTTACCAACTGGACCCACAGACACACGGGGGATTTATTCTGTCTTCGGGGCTTGAGGAGAACTCGGAACCCTCTCGTATACGCATGCGCGCGCTGCATTCGGTATATGAACGGGAATACGTGGCGGAGACAGAGGATTTAGACCATATAAGCGATGGCGGCTGAATCTCGGGACGTGCCCGAGCCAGGGTGCTTCGCAGATGATTCTGACGTCGAGTTCCTTCCTGATGGTTTTTATTCATGTTATGCTGAGGGGGAACTCGGTCATGACCATCCTCATACGGAGGAACGTTCAACGAATTTCGTGCATGGACCTGGCTTGGATGCGGGTGTTTATTAGCGGGCACAGTCTATCGTTCAGGACATTGAAACTATGATAGCGATGTCCTGAATGATAGATCCGGACCCCCTGCGCGATCACGAACACCCGAGGTCCATTTATCAACCGCACTGGGTGCACCACTTCCGTCCAATCCTCGCTCTTCCTCCCCTCAGCCGAGTGAGTCGGTGGTCGGAAACCCTCCGTCTGTTCTGGGTTTGGGCAACGACTCTGCCAAGCTCAAGTCTCAGTTACTTGCTACTGCGTGCAATCAGAACGAAGACGGGAGTGATGCAGATATGGGAACAGACCTTACCGGGATTTATCAAGCCGTTAAGGGAGAAGACCCCAAGAACATCGTTCTCGCTGAAAAAGTTGACGAGAGGAATCTGCTCATGGAGGGTAAGATCTCGTGTCTACATTTCCTAATCACCAGCGCTGATTGTTTTTGTATCATCCCCAGTACCGAATTTACCTCCGCCCACGGAACATCCACTGAACGATTTATTTCTACCTTCCAAATTCTCAGATCTCATTGCTCCAGTTATGAACAAGAAACTCAGAGGAAATGCTATGCCGCTTAACTCGCGCTCAGAGTTGTACGCTTGCCAGCATCAATTCTTAAAGAAAACCAAAGGCTTGCAATCTCTGAATGTGTCATTATCCTGGGTGTAAGCCGTTCTTTATCTGCCCTTCGCCTTCTTTTATCTATGCTTACTGAATACACGAATTCGTGCTGCAGACCCATTACCGTCCAAGACCGTCTACCCACGACCGTAGAGCTCCTCGGAGTAGACTCCCTCATCGATGAGGACGACACTAAAAACGGGATTTCTGTAATTCAGATTCAGGAGCGCGTTGGAGTGGTGTTGGATGCTGCGCGTATGATTTGTGACCGCGAGTGCACCTCGGGCGGGGACGGGGACGGGGACGGGATACGAGATGGTGATGCAGGTACAGACGATGATGGTACTGCAGAAAGGCKTTGGAAGACGTGGGTAGAAGATGTCGAGGGATTCGTTGAGGATGATATGCACAAGTGCGAGATTATCCTTTCGAGAGAGGAACGGAGGAGACTTGCGGGGTTGTCTTCTAAACATGACGTTCGGGAAGAAGAGGAAGACGTGGTCGGGGAGTGGGATGCGCATGCTGGAGAAGTTGGGGCTGAGACAGACGTGGTCGGGGAGTGGACTGCGTATGCTGGAAAAGTTGGGGCTGGCGTTGACGTTGAGGGTCACGAAGGGGAAGCCAATGACGGGAGCGATACTAGCCTCTTACGGAGCATTCCAGGCGAACATCACATCGAACCTGAACTTGAACCCGACCCTCATGGTTCAGCGTCCCGGCTATTTTCTCCGCATGACCACGATGTAGAATTGCTTCACGGGGGCGATGTTGGCCAGTTTCAATTTCCTCGTCAGTCTCAGTTGTCGGATGAAGAACAGGTGGACATAGAAAACGACTTAGACAAGGAGAACCGGGAACCCTCTCGCATACGCATGCGCACGCCGCAGTCGGGATATGCACAGGAATACGCGTCGGAGATAGAGGATGAAGGTGGACTCAGACCATATAAGCGACGGCGGTTGAATCCTGGCGAGCTGGAACTTGAAGACGTGCTCGAGCCCGGGTGCTTCGTAGATGATTCTGGCGTGGGGTTCCTTCCTGATGATTTTTATTCGTCTCATGTTGAGATGGAACTCGGTCATGAGGAACGTGCAACAAATTTCGTGCATGGACCTGGCTTGGATATGGGTGATTATCGACGGGCACAGTCTCTCGTTCAGGATATTGATGACCGTCACGCTGTCACGCAAAACCCGGTCTTTGACCCAACGTCTCTTACTCAGCACTCTGACTTCGACTTCGAGCCTTTATGCTTTGACTCCCAACTGACGGAACAAGGACACGACACAAACATCACTCTAAATACCTTCGAATCTAACCCCGTCTCCGTTGCTCCACCTGAGCCCGAGTGTGCCACCGTCAAGCTATCTTCTCGTCATTCCACACGACCTACCCCCAACTCCAACCCCGAACTCTTCAATAATGCTCTACGGGCTGCCGATTTTGCTAGTCTACGTGCTTGAAAAGTTCAGATTCCTGAATCAGCCGAACACCAAACAAATGCCAATGTTTCCTCGACTGCAAATACGATCATAGATCCTTCTACTGCAGCCTCTGAACAGGCTCCTCTGCTCAGCCGGACCGTCCCACAAAATCTATACGACCAGCATACTCTCAGAATTCCCTCTCCGTGGACATCGCCTACCTCGGAGCATCGGTACCTAACCCCAATGGGCTTCCTCCAGAAACAAGCACTGGTACGCTCGCTCCGCTCTTCGACGTGTGCCATTGGACTGGTAGAACGTGATACCCTTGGAGGCGTAGACCTCATCATCGACCCGCACACCGCATTAATTTTCACGAACCTCTTCGCTCTTCCCTCCCAGTGCGAAGCTCTTTTATTAACCCTATGCGTACAATCCCAGTGCTACGGTGAAGCCTTGAGCATCGGTAAAAAATGACTGCTTAGAGGGTATAGATGACGTCAGGAAGATGGAAAGCTACAGCAAGGTCAGTCGGGGAGAAGAAAGAAAAAGGATTTACATGCTGTATGATATCCCCATCGTGGCTGCTCGGTGGTGGTGCCAGTATTAGCGCTGAGGGCCTCATGCTGTAGATAGGTGTGGGTTTTTTTTTCAAGAACACTGCCTTCAACTATGTCGAGCTCTTATGCATACCAAGTCAATGTCCAGGTCGCTACGGACGATTACCGCACACTCAATCTCCAATCATCCGAGTAGAAGATGTACATTGTCAAAAGAGTAAATGGAGAGTATAACGTTCGCTGGGCTGAAGAGTACGTTCCGGTCACCAAAGGCTAAATTTTCGCCGTCAGGTTTTGATACCGACGGAAAATGAAGCTTTGCACAAGATAATGATTTCACGAGATTGGGAAAACAATAATAGTCCTCTCGACTGCTGTAGATGTTGCACTAGGCATTAGTAAGTTGGTAGTAAGCCAAAGTGCAAAAGAAACCCGAACTCCTCTCACTGTAATCAATTAGGCCATGTGGTTATCGATTCTTCAAGAACTATAATAGAGAAAATTACTGACTGAATACCAGCGTGAATTCACTGTTCGTACATGTTTCGCAATGGACAATGGTCATGAAGAGCCTTGGAAGAGCCTTGGAAGAGCCTGCTCTATAGTATCACAGATCCGGCCTCAAATTTCCACGCGGCAAGTTGCCGGCGGCCTTAGTGGCTCGCTTTGATCTTTTTTTGGTGTTACATATCAGTTCGACATTTCGACGGAAGCTGGCTTTCATACCCAACTTGGCTCGGTTTGACGTCTGCCAATAATCTCTGCAATCTCTATGGTCTCTTGATAGGGCATATTTGATGATGCTCGTGAAGAAGAAACCCTTCGTCTTCATATCTACTATTTGCTTTACGACTACGCTATCCAACACTTAACCACCAACTGTGTCGAGTTTACTGAACAGGCTGTCACTAAAGTACGTGCCCTTCACTATGAAGTTCTCAATTTCTCACTTCTATTCTCCCTTTTCCAGCTGCTTTCACAAAGCCTACGAGAAGTGCCTCTCACTGAGAGCTATGCAGTCCGACCTCCAATTGACCCCTTTGAGTCTCTGACGCGCTTATATGCGCTTGAAAAGCTATAGAAACACAAAGAAGGTCCACCGTCGTCGCCCCAAGCACTTTGGTATCTCAAAACATTTTGGCGGCTATACCTGGTATCTCGCGCACGGGGATGATCAGAGGAGCGACAGGGAAGGTCAAGCAACTCGGGGCTAGTAAAAGGTGCGCATATAATAGCTACCATCGTCCCTTTTTCACTTTTCGTCATGTTTACGCCCTCTTCAATAATCTCGCGCCTTTTCTTTCAAATCCTCTCCAACCCCAACTCGGACCCCAACCTCACAAGCATGAACACCCGAGTGCCATTTACCAACTGAACTGGACCTACATACACACGAGGGATTTATACTGTCTTCGGGGCTTGAGGAGAACTCGGAACCCTCTCGTATACGCATGCGCACGCTGCATTCGGTATATGAACGGGAATACGTGGCGGAGATAGAGGATTTAGACCATATAAGCGATGGCGGCTGAATCTCGGGACGTGCCCGAGCCAGGGTGCTTCGCAGATGATTCTGACGTCGAGTTCCTTCTTGATGGTTTTTATTCATGTTATGCTGAGGGGGAACTCGGTCATGACCATCCTCATACGGAGGAACATTCAACGAATTTCGTGCATGGACCTGGCTTGAATGCGGGTGCTTATCACTGTCAGCGGGCACAGTCTATCGTTCAGGACATTGAAACTATGATAGCGATGACCGTCACGCTGTCACGCAAAACCCAGTCTTTGACCCAGCGTCTCTTACTCAGCACCAGCACTCTGACTTCGAATTTGAACCGTTGTGTTTTGACTCCCAACCGACGGAACAAGGACACGACACAAACGGCACTCTAAATACTTTCGAATCTCACCCCGTATCCGTTGCTCCACCTGAGCCCGAGTGTGCCACCGTCAAGCTATCTCCTCATCATTCCACAGGACCTACCCCCAACTCCAACCCGTTGCCATTCTTAAACCCGGAATTCTTCAATAATGCTCTACGGGCTGCCGATTTTGCTAGTCTACGTGCTTGAAAAGTTCAGATTCCTGAATCAGCCGAATACCAAACAAATGCCAATGTTTCCCCGACTGCAAATACGATCATAGATCCTTCTACTGCAGCCTCTGAACAGGCTCCTCTGCTCAGCCGGACCGTCCCACAAGATCTATACGACCAGCATACTCTCAGAATTCCCTCTCCGTGGACATCGCCTACCTCAGAGCATCGATACCTAACCCCAATGGGCTTCCTCCAGAAACAAGCACTGGTACGCTCGCTCCGCTCTTTGACGTGTGCCATCGGGCTGGTAGAACGTGATACCCTTGGAGGCGTAGACCTCATCATCGACCCGCACACCGCAATAATTTTCACGAACCTCTTCGCTCTTCCCTCCCAGTGCGAAGCTCTTTTATTAACCCTACGCGTACAATCCCAGTGCTACGCCCGACTTCCCATCCTCTTCGAAGCCTATGCGCCTTCCCCTTTTTTTTTCAGATCCAGGTCCAAACCTATGCCGGGGCCATCGGAGTCGGGTTTGACAGGGCCGAGGAGGGAGGGGCCTTGTTTGCGTACACACCGCCTGTGCTGAAAGCGATGAAGAAGGTTCAATGGGATCTCCCGATTGCCAAGGTGTACGATTGGAAAAGGGAAAGCTGTAGAAGTTCTATGGCATATGCGGACACGGTAGAAGAAGCCGCTGTTCTTACGAGATGTTTTGGTGATATTGCTGAAGCTGCTGATGAGACCGCGGGCACCTTATGGGATGATAGGGCGTGGCTGGAAGATGAATTCAGAGGTTAGTAGGGTTTTTCAAGCTTTTTAATTATAAGGGTATGTTCTGATGGGGGTTCTCATTCTTCATTGAACAAAGTTTGGCTGCTGCTGATGGGATGAATCATTTTGCTGCGTGTGTGATACTGTGTCAGACGAACTTGGACGGCTTCCTGGGGCAGTCAGCGGAAGAAAAAGAGGGGGTGTTTGGACCGCAAACTGGTCGGAAGACGATGGTAGGTTTCATTACTTTCATTTACTTTGTCTATGGCGTAACTGATTCACTACACCGTGCAGGGCAAGTTGAATAAAGTTATAGCCACGCGGGTGCAAGCAATGCAGCGTGAGGTGGACGGAGAAAGCGAAATGTGCTGAGGGCCATTCCAGATGCTTCCAACGTTTACATCTTGACATTCGCTAAACGTTCTCTCATAAAGCTCATGAGCCGCGATGAAACTGTCAACCGCTATTCATAGACCCTCTAGTGCGTTCGGCTTAATGCAAATCTGTACTGTGTTGGTGCAAAACGAGAAGGGAAAATCACTCCGTTTTAGACCTCCGCAATACATTGCTTGTCGGGCAATCCGGAAAGAGAGCAGTGCGATGAAAAGATATGAAAATCGATCACAATCATCCGAACCACCAGTAGCACTCAGCTTGGATCCAAAAAAATTCATTTGGCCATTTTCCTTTCCTACCCTCGTAACGAGGAGTCGACGAGGCAGATGAATTGAAAACGAGGGGATGACGAGGTTGAAGATGTGAAGCAGAGGGAACCACTGAGTACTGAGCAATTGCATTGTATGTTCCTCATTCCGCGTGACCGTTCGCTCTTCCTTATCTGGGAAGAGGTACAAACTGAGCTACTGTTTTCGCTACTTATTATCTCGCGATTAAACTGCTGGCGAGTATTGAGTGTAGGAAGGGTATATGGTACTAAAACTTCACCAGTATGAGCAAGATATAGGTT
This sequence comes from Neonothopanus nambi, assembly GCA_003987895.1. Taxonomy (NCBI): domain Eukaryota; kingdom Fungi; phylum Basidiomycota; class Agaricomycetes; order Agaricales; family Omphalotaceae; genus Neonothopanus; species Neonothopanus nambi. The sequence continues at coordinate 1,875 of RCHF01001465.1, read as the reverse complement.
ACAAGTCATTGTCTGGCGAGCCTATACTGCGACCAAGACCCGGGCCCCCGGCGCTTCCCCCCTTCCCCTTCCCAAAAAGAAACCTACAACCCTTCCCAAAATATCATACCTTTGGGCTTTACACGACCACCGAATGTGAGTCAAGCCGCATGGATGAACGCAAGCCGATCGAGGGCACGCTTATAAGCAGCAAAGACAATTATCTCTTAAAATTCATCTACTACCTGACACCAAATCCGTGCCACCATTGATTGCTCTTCATTCCACCCACGAACTTGCCGCCTCAAACACTGTCTTAGATGCTTCTCAATATATCTTTTTCTCGACCCAAGCTTCTGAGACACGCTACAAAGCACAACGATCAGAAGGAGGCATCAAGAGTCGACGATGCTCAAGTTTCCGTGATCCCAGGCTCCCCTTCCCTGACATCGAGCCACGGCAGGGACGCAGCTGTTCCAGCGCCGGACTATTTGTCTGAGGCTGAATCCTTAGCTTCGACTATACTTAAAACCCTACAGGTACGTCCAATTATTACTATACTGGCATGATACTCATGTCTCATCTCCACATTTCAGGCATGCAGAAGTAACAAGAAGGTATTCAGACGATTGGGAGAACAATCATGCAGTCTTGTCGGTACCACTATCTCGACGTGCCGTGGTCCCACAAAGGGCAGTGGAGAAACTTTATCACCACAGGTTCAGACGAACCTTGGAGAACTGTGCAGGTAGGGCTTTGGTTCTCACCTGTATCTCTGCATGTTTCCTCAGTGCGCTTTCCAATTTCCACATCTTCGACATACAGCACGCTACGCGAATTTCAAGCTTTTGCGGAGAAACGGAAGAGAAAGAATTTCGTCCATCGGTGCTGCACCTCCAGGGATGATCTAAGGAAAGGCCGGGAATTCCTCCAGCGAATCAAGGATCGATTCGAGGTAGGCGACTTATGCGAGTACGTCATTTCAGACGCTAAGAAGCACTGCAGAAGCTTCAAGAACAGACTCCAGCGAAGGCCAATTTCAAGAGAGAGACCGTAAATACCGCAAACATTCCTCAGTCTACCTCCACTGCTCCGTCCACGTCACCTAAGCCGCCTTTAGACCACAGTTCCAGTTCTTAGCCCGCATTCTCCAACCTCTTCGCTGGTGCTTCTCAGATCAGCGGAAACATCCAGTTCACGAATGTTACTGGGGACCAGTGTAACGTTCGTACGGAAAACCGCTCAACTTCGAGTAACTTCAATAATGTGTATACTTATAATACCTGTGACTTTGCGAATCAGGTCGGCTAGGGACTTGAAAGGTCCACGTAGAAGAAGGTAGGAGAAGAAAGGTGTATGGGAGAAGAAGAAAGGTGTAGAAGAAAGGTGTGTGAGATATTATTAAGATTGTTCGCCTCATTTATTTAGTGTGTTTCGATCCTGTCTACTTTTTAGATCTCATAATAGTTGGTTGCCCGATCCCGCTCAGTTCTAGCCATCACCTTTAGCAGAGTGCGCTAAAGTTTGGCTCTAGAACAACCTTACAGGTGCTCTCTATGGTTGAATATTATTTAAATGCTGTACCTCTTCAGTAGTTATATGGCATCCCATCATGGTATGCAGGACATACGTCAGCTCGGAATTCACAGACAATTTAGCCTTCCGTGGATACACGATACTTTCGTTCCTTCGAGTTATGTAGTCCCAGATACAGCTCGCCGGTCCCCTTATTTAACACCTCTAGCTACGGGCTGGTTAGAAAGATGGAATTAATTCATTGGGTTTTTAGTTTTTTGTTTCGAATGATTTTCATTTCTCCTCACAGACTGCCCCAACTTGACTAAAGGGGCTCAAGGCGAATGCTGATACTTGTGGTATGCCAGCATTCCGATCATT
>RCHF01001464.1:0-15981 GCA_003987895.1 Neonothopanus nambi | reverse complement strand
ATCACAGCTCTCCAGTCGTTCTTGCTTGCTTTCCTTTCTTGTAGCCTTTCATTCTGTTCTCGTAGTCACTTTCCTCCTGTCCTTGTATCTTAGCCACAATCCACAATGTCTTCTGATCTCCATGGCCTCAACCTATGAAATGCAAATCCAAGTTCAAGCTCTTGTTTACCTTCATTCCGAGCCCTGGATTCAACTGCACAGGGCAGTTCCCCACCTTGTCAGACCTTAGTGCCTCCAAGAGTAAACTGGACTACTTGTCCACCTTCTGAAGTWCTGAGCAGAGTGAACCATTCTGTAGATAACCAATCTGTAGATACCCAACTGCCTGTGCCTACACCAGGTCACCAGCTTTATTCAAATGATGCAAGCATTCTTGTGTTGGTGTTGGAACAACTCAACCAAGCAGAAGAGAAGAAGAAACCAGTCCTTGCTGACCCAGTCCCAGGCAAAACAGCAAACATCTTTAGATCGAGTGAGTACCTTTGTTTCATCATACCCCATAGGGATRCCAACAGCTYRGCTCAGCTCRCTCRTGGCTCRCTCAYGTGTCAYYGGCTYRGCTCCTGGCTCTGGAGCYGTTTGGATGAAACRGCTCGAGGGTCTCTGAGCAAGTGTACTCCTCGATTCAGTGTCAACATATACTAGGGGTGCCAACAGCTCAGCTAGCTTGTTGGCTTGAGCTGAGCTGAGCCTAGCTGAGCTGAGCCGCTTATTCAAACAGCTCAGCTGGAGCTGTTTAGGTAAGCGGCTCCAGGCAGCTCCTGGGTGGCTCAGAGCGGCTAAGCTGCTGCTTAGCTAAGACATGCCTGTCATGTATGGTTCGTAGCTGAGACTGTCAACTTTATCTGCTACTATCCTATACTTAATTGGACGACGCCTGGGAACAGTGAGAAAAAAAAACTAAGCGAGCGAAGTGAGCGGTTTTCAAACTCCGCTCGAAATAGCTCCACAACATGCTCTAACCACATTGCAAGTGCTCTGGAGAGTCTGCTCGAAAGCAAGTGGATTTGTAACTTCCCCATTGACATCCACCATACTACTATACCACTACTCTGTATACAACTACCTTGGTATCATCATCTCCTCTTAGTAGGCTTTGTATGTCTGTATTTTGTATGTAACTCTAAACCAGTCTGCTTTTTTTAGACTTTCTGTGAACATCTGCAAATCTACAAAATTCTCTTGATCCTTCTGGGTGAGGCTTGAGTATCTCCCTCCCTCCACTGTATAATCTCTATCTCTAAGCTTTGGGAGCAGGTACAATTTTCTCTTATCATGTATGCTAAGCTTTTATTCCCAAATTTTGTCCATAACTAAGAAAGTTTAACTTTGCACATTAGGGATCCTGTTTTCCCTACCCTATCACATACTCCACCACAAACCCCTCCACAAACTCCTGTACAGCACAATAACCAAATGTATGTATGACATACCTCTATGTTACTACTCATTAAAATAGTCTACATCAAATTACTTTTGTAGAAATAGACCACAGACACCTGAACAAGGACGCCAGACTGACCGTGAACAGCGCCGTAGGCAAGCATTACAAATGACATCACCAAGCCATTGAAGACGCCGTCATCCTCTAAGGCAACGATCTCCATCACCCAGTCAGTGTTACCGTCCCTCCTCTCCTTCTGAGCTTCCACCACCTGTGCCAGCTCAGCAGAGGTTTGGTGCATCTGCTCAGCAACCTGCACATATGTTTCATGCACCCCCTCAGCAGCCTCCACCTATGGTCCATGCACCCCCTCAGCAGCCTCCACCTATGGTCCATGCACCCCCTCAGCAGCCTCCACCTATGGTCCATGCACCCCCTCAGCAATCTCCACCTATGGTCTATGCACCCCCTCAACAGCCTCCACCTATGTTTCATGCACCTATGCAACAACCTTCTATGTCAGTACCTTCTTTTATACCATTGATGCCAGCTGCCTATCAGCATGCCTACTTTGCATATGGGCTACCACCTCAACATCCACCATTTATACATCCACACTATGTTACTATATGTAACCGAGAAGCTGAGTATTGTCGCCTACAAGAAGAAAGACTGCGGCAAATGTCAGATGCAGAACGCAGACAGGAAGAGACAAACTGTGCAGCTCAAGCTATGCAAGCACAGAGAGCAGTAATTGAACGCAGGCAACAGGAGTGTCAACAACAAGCTGCCAGAGAGTGTGTGCAACAAGAAAGACGAGCACAAGAGACTGCAGAACATTATCAGGCACATTTGTGGAGAGAAGAGGAAAATCGTTCATGGTTGGAGAGGAGGCGTTTACAGGAGGAGGAGAGAAAATGTTTAGAGCTTGAGTGAAGAAAGCAACAAGAAGAGCAAAGGAAGCAGCAGGAAGAACAATGTCAGTGTAAAAAGGAAAAACGAACTTTTTATGCTCGACTTCCTTACTCTGAGCCACCATCCTGCCATAATATTGGTGAGATGAATGTTATTTGCAAATATTGTAAGGCCTTTCACTGGGATGGTGAAAAGCTTGCAAAGTCAACCCAAGCTAATAAACGCTTTGGTACATGTTGTCTCCAAGGCCAAGTTCACTTACCACCATTGCCACCTGCTCCTCTTACACTACATCAGCTTCTTACTGGAGTTAGTCCACTATCACAGGCTTTTAGGCCTAACATCCGCCAGTACAACTCTGCTTTGGCATTTACATCACTGGGTGTGAAAGTTGATGAAAGTGTAACTAATAGATCTGGCCCTTTTTGCTTTCGTATCCGTGGTGAACTATGTCATTGTATTGCTCCACTACAGAACAATACAGGAGATGAGCCCTCTTATGCACAGCTTTATACTCTGCTGAGCAACTTCGTCTCAGAATGCAACATAATTCAAATCTTAATCCCACTATCTTCTCCAATATTCAAGCCATGCTACATGAGCTACATCCTTATGTCAATGTTTTCAAGCAGTGCTATGAAGTAATGGCTTCAAAACCTCCTCAGGAGCAGAGAGATGTGCAGATTAATTTGCAGCTGAAGGATGGAACTGATGGACGCAGATATAATCTTCCTACTGCAGATGAGATTGCTGCAATTATTCCTGGAAGTGGTGATGAACAAGTTTCCAGTGATAGAGATATCTTGCTAAGACTATGGGATGGTCCACTTAAGCATATGAGCCATATGCATCCACATTATGCCTCATTGCATTATGTTCTTCTTTTTCCACGGGGTGAGGAGGGCTGGGATAAAAATATTCCTCTTCATCCAGGTCCTGAAGGTCAAATTAGTACACCTGGGGGTAAAGTAACACAAGCTCAGTATAGTGCCTATCGCCTTCATCACAGGCAAACTGAACTACATACTCCACTATTTATTGCAGGAAAACTGTATCATCAGTATATAGTAGATGCTTGGGCCTCAGCAGAGCAAAACCGGTTAAACTGGATACGAACTCATCAAAAAGAAATCCGTGCAGATCTCTATAATAGTCTCTGTGATGCAGTTTTTCATGAAGATCACAATGGTGATCTTAATGAGACTGGGAAAAAAACTATTCTTCCTTCCTCTCATTCTGGCAGTTCTTGCCAAATGTATCAGCTTTTTCAGGACTCTATGGCCATTTGTCAATTTTACCAAAAGCCTGATATCTTTCTTACCACTTCAGGCACCCCCTATTTAGGCCTACTTAGGCCTCACTTTCAGATGAAATGATGGGCCTAACAGGGGGTCTATCCCTGGGACATCCATGGCCTTACAACCAAGGACATCCCCCATGGACATCCCTCAAGGATGACCTTGGAGTGTGACATGACAGGGGTGTCAGAAGTCCTTCTCAAGGACATCCATGGCCCCATCACTGTATATGCTTCTTCAATACATCCAGTGTTTCTTTCAGTATCATTAGCCTCTCACTAGCATATGTAGGAAATATTAGTTTTACTTGCATTGCTTATCAGTACTATATGCAATATACTCTCTTTGTCAACTATTCTTGATTGGTACTATATATCATCTGCATGAATCATTATCAGTACTATATACAATAAAGTGTTCAGGTGAATTGTTATCAACAGTAACTAATAAATAAATGTCTTTCAAACTGAGCAATGGCTCTTTGCAGCCTTGATTATTACATGTCCATCCATGCAGAATCAACATACTCCAATGATATATGCAGCCCTGTGTAGTACAATATTGTTTTGAAATAGCAGTCCATCCATGAAGGCCATGTCCATCCCTGCCTATCATGTCCATCCTGCATGTCCATCCCTGCCYATCATGTCTATCCTTCMAGTCCATCCCTGCCTATCTTGTCTATCCCTCAAGTCCATCCCTGGTTGTCATGTCCATCCTTGACCTTCAAGTCCATCCCTGGTTGTCATGTCCATCCCTAAGGTATGTCCAAGTCCTCTCAAGACCACCTTACAATCTGGTCAGTCCTTGAATGAATAACACAAGTATTTAGTTGTCATCCTTATATTACATCTTATACTCAATTTTTAGCTTCTCGTTCTGAGATACCAATAGCACACTTGTCTCTATTAAATCCTGCTATCTACATTATGCACAGTCACTCTAAGTAGGTAGCTAGGAGTTCAAGTAAATCTATCAAGTGAATACTAGTCCTCATCCAACCATTCACGTGAGTCTGTGACTTGTAGTGCATCAAGTTGCTCAACAATACCAAGATCAGCATCTTCCTCAAAGTTTAAAAAATCATCGTCCACATCTGAAGTGTCCTCATCCTCCATATCTCCTTCCCATTCTGATTCAAACACGTCTACATGGTCTCTACCCACCCACTCCTCTGCTTCCTGAAAGTCATTCCCAGACAGACCCCAAGCTGGAGAGCATTGTTCCAGCTCAGCATAAAAAGGCAAAGGTGCCAGCGCAGCTCTCCAGTGTATACAGAGTGCGCTGAGTTCTTGTCTCTTTATCTCCAACTGGAATAATAAGTCCCTATCAGGATCTCCTACAAAGTCCAATATCAATAAGCAGGTGGATAAAATGAACAAAGACATGCTTGCCCCTGCTTTTTGCTGCTTTCACAGTTTCCCCAAGCACCTCCCACTCCTCCACAAACCAAATCTTCATTGCAAAACATTCTTTGCAGATACAGGTGAATTCCTCATCACACTGATCACGCAACAATATTCCTCTAATCCCTTGTCTCACCTTGTCATCAGCCAACCACGGAGGAGGTGCCCCACCATCCTGCTCAAACTCTACATCCAAATCTTGCCAAATGTCATCATCCACATCCAGGCTGAACAATCGCCTGGCTGGAATTGGTTGAGGCACTACCGCATTCTTTGGGACCCGGTTCCTCCTTGCCAACTCCGTCATCTGTCCACATAGGACATTATAACTATGAAGTAAACGCTGGATTCCAGGGTCTCGTCGTTGAACCGAGTCTTCCATGTGCGCTCGTAGCTTATGTTCTGGTTAACATAGTAAGCCTCTCATCTATCTATAAATGCAAAGACCGTACCGTTTCCCTGGTTTGTACAGAAGCATCTCTCTAGCTGATCCCGCTCAAACTTCCTTGCCCTCAACTTATCTCGTAAGCGCACTTTCAATGCTCTCACATTTATTAGCAAATTTAAAAATGGGCTATTAACCAAATGTTGAAGATCCTTCTTTTCTTCCACTCCCAAAGCTCGTTCTTTTTTTTTTAGCTCATCCGCCACTTTCTTCAATTTCTTCTCTACCTCTACGATTTCCAATGACGCATCTGCTGCCTCGTACGCCTCTGCTTTTGGATCTGCCAAGACCGACTTCAAATACCTCACCCTCTCTGCCAGCATATCATGACTTTTTCAAAGCCGCAATGCCTCCTCAACAGCTTTCCTTCCTGCCGTTTGTGAGCGTGCTAAAAATGACACAGTATTAGCAGGCTGTTAACGTTGCCCTCAAAAACAACTTACATGGAAGAGGTTTTGTGTGTGACTTAACCTGCTCACTCCATTGAGCTTGAAGATAAGATGGTGTGCATCCCGATGCCATAAAGTCTGCCTGCGCCTCCTGATGCTTCTTCTCACAGTGTACCCATTTACGATTCAGCCATTTTGCCAGCATCATGAGGCTATCTCTGTCAGCCTGCTGCACCTGTGAATCAATGGTGTAGAGCCGGTGATAGTGCTGCCACAAAGGATTAGTACCATTGTATACAATGAGATGCATCTTACACTTACTCCACATACTCGTAGATAGGCAATTAGCTTGCTGATGGAATGCCAAAATCTTTCGCAGCCTTCTCCATCTGATAAACCGAAACCTTTTCGCTTGCGAGGATGGTATACACATTGACAAGGCCAACCATGGCCGAACGCATGAAAGACTGATATTGCAAACACGATACAGTTGATGTATTTGTCCAGAAAGTTCCATTTCACACAGGTTCTGTGTAGCTGGCACCTGATATCATATAACACACCCACCTTGAACACAGGTGGCAGGTGCTGGAATAAAGTTTCTATGAGCAACAGAGCGTAATGCTGTTTTTCTCCCGCCGACGTCATGTTCGCCAGCCACAGTACACGGTCATGGCGGCACAACAATCCCATGAGCGCCATGGAATCAAAGAATGTCGTGCTTGCCTTCTCCCGTCACTCGTCTGCCGCTGTGAAGCTGTCCTGGCACCCATCCAGTACCGAATTCGGAACCTTCAAAGGTCCTTCATAGCCATTGTCCTCCGTGTTTTCATGCCATGATTGCTCTTTTTGTCTACGCTGTCGCACCGGCTGCACCTCCTCTACAGTTCTGCGCATTCTCTCTAGGTCTTCTTCTGGCACAAAAACTGTGCTCGGATGCTGGCAAGGTGGATCTCGCTCCTGCCTGTTGTGTTTTTGTGTAAAGCACGCATCCAAGCATACAATTGCATCCACCCCTCCTACCCTGAAAAGGAGAATTAGCAAGCAAACCGGATACCCATTATACACACATACCCCAAACTGTTCTGACATGCGAAGGTTCCCCCAAAACACAGTGGACACCTTGAGCAAAGATAATCACTCGGTCGTTGGAGTGGTGTCTCACCCGCACTCCTATCCTCTATTTCCTCATCTTCTTCCTGTTCGCAGTTGTTGCCTTCATCCTGCTCCAGCTTGCTTGCTGATTCACTCAATTCACCCCCTCTCAACACGTTCCGGGTTCCTTCTAGCACTGACTTCACAAAGTTGGAGGTAGCATGTTGAAGAGCAGTATACCACTGCAAAGAGTTCGCGAATCTTCGACGAAGCGGGTCCTATCATCATTATAAGCCTTAAATCATTGAGAATTTTGAAACAATTACTCACCTCGCCTTTTAAACGGTATCCTTGGCTCTCCAGGAAGTCTGACATAGCTGCACACCAAGCTGTCTGATTCAGCGGGATGCGCAGGAACAACCGCGATGCAAACTCCAAGACTCGCATATCAACAGCCAGTGTGGGGTGTAGTGGAGAGCAAGGAAACAGGCCAGCTTGCAGGAGCTGCAATGGGGCAGTACAGCAGGCACATATACTCAAGGTGATCTTTTCCAGTTCTATACCTTCCTTCAGAAAGGAAAAGTAACGCCCAAGTGAACAACTTACTGTGAAACCGCACCACTACCAATTCCAACATGCACACCCCTGTGTTCATGCACGAGCAAGCAGTCACCTGTGGTTGGGGGTCCATACTCAGCTGTTCTGTCTCACGCAGGAGTTTCATGAACGGCAGCATGAGACGCGGAATAACTTCTTCCTGCCACCGCCGCCACTGCGTCTCCCATTTACGTCGATGCTTGGACCCAGTCACAGCTGCAATCGCCTCCTCATCGTTCAGGAATGGATCCTCTCCCTGAATGTTTGTATGCAGCCTACTGGGCGCAGCACGAATCCCAGAAACACCGGAGGTGTATGTCTCGCCCAACGGAGCATCACAAAAACTGCCTTGGCCTAGAGGAACCGGGAGATCAGGAAGTTGTGAAAATGTCTGTCCATCTGACATGAAAACCAGTGGTCGCAGACCAGTCGCACGCCGTGTTTTACTCGGACCACTGGAGTTGCCGTCGTCATACTGGGAACGTTTCGTTGGGCTGGAGCTATCTCCCCGTATGCGTTTTGTTGGTGTGCGAGGTAAAGGTACAAGGTCGTAATGTATTGGGGACGAACTTGGGCTCGACTCTGTGGTTTTAGCAGCTCTCGGCAACCTTGGACGAATCATCCTGTGTTCAGTGAGCTACCAGTGTACCCGCGTAGAAAATGGTAAAACTTACCTCCTGCATGCCTTCGTATTTCACTCGTCCACTAATTCGACCCTCTGCTATTCCAGCTCCTCCATCTATACGTTCCTTCACCTTCAATTGAGTCAAAATGCCAACCAATTGGGTATACCTCCAGTCCTGTATTTCATGTCTCAGTTGAATTCTTTTGACTTATAAATCTCAATAGGTATACGAGCCTTATTTGTTTCTAGTAGAGTTAGATATATTCATTTAACTTATGAGCTACTTTACTACAACAATACTACATGTCGTCGACAACGTTGAAGTCGTCGACGAGGAGTGCATTAACTGTGGTGGTGGTTAGGAGAAAGAAATAAAAAGTTTCACATGAACTTTGCGCAGACTGGATAAACGGCCCAGCCTTCAAAGGCACCACGTGATCTGGCTGTTGCCAAACAATCCAAACAATTTTCGATTCAAACAACTTGAAGGATTTGCCAAATAAATCTTATATAATTCGGAGATTTGGCCAAGTCACGTGGTTACTTTCGAGGCACAGGCAACTCATCCATTTTCAATTGCTATCTTCTCACGCCTTTTTCCCCAATTTCCAACCACCATCATCATACCTGGTAAGTCATCCCCACATTGTATTTCGTAGTTCTGTAGCTGTAGTATAATATAATACGAAAGTTCGCCGTACTAAGAACAATTCCAATGGCGTATTGAAAGCAAATAACGAGAAAGAAAAGCTCAAAACAGTGACGAAAACAGTCACTATATCATAATGACAACCGCTGGCACGTCCAGGCAACGAGAGCCACAGCTTGGACCAGGGTCAGCTGTTGTCAATCTCCCTCTTGCATATTTGCTTGGCTCATTTTTGTTGACACTCGCACTGATTCGCAATGCTTTACAGGTTTGCCTCCTCCCACTCGGCTCACGATGAAGACAATCCCGGTACGGCCCTTCTGAACAATGTAGCCAGGTTTGGCTCAAAAAAATCTTTTTCTAGATCTCGGAAACATTGCGCTTGGCTCGTTCATTCGTCTTGTCGGAGGCTGATGTGGACGACGACTGGGAAAGCCAGGACAAATACGATCAGCATGAAGATGACGACGAGTTGGATGACGAGGAGCTCGACGACAGCGATATTGAAGGTCGGGATGACTTCGATTTGGAGGCTGAACAACTTCAAGAGCAGGCGATGATGGTGGAAAGGGAGGAGCGGGAGGAGAGGGATAGAAGGGAGAGGAATTTGCCAGAAGGAGAGGGAAGCATGGCTGAAAGTACAACGGCGCGGAACGATGGGGACGGGGTAACCAGCTGTGAGGATGCAGGCACGACCAGAGTGGGACACAATCCTCCTTCACATCCCTCTATTTTCGATGACATTATATCGTGATATACCACCACTTCCCAACCCGCCACCTCACCTCCATCTGACACTCCTGACAGTGCTTTTCAACCGCCCTCCTCACCTCCATCCAACACTTCTGACAGTGCACTTCAACCGGCCCCTTCACCTCCATCCACCTCACCTGCTAGTAATCTCCCTCCTGCGTCAACAGCCACTGGCGGCGCAGTCTCGGAGACCTATAAAAAAATTGCTACGAATTCCATGCCTACTCAACACCTTCTTCATCCACGCCCAGGTGACTGGTGACTTTTTCGTGTGCATGTCAGGGTATGTACCTCTTGCTATCGACGTCTGAATGTTATTGACTTATTCTGGCCTGTGTTTAGCGCCACTCCGAATTCAAGGCTGTATGCCATCTTGCTCTACATGCTCCCATTCATCTGATTCGTTCGTCCTTCTGGCCTGACACGCCACACTACATTTATATTGAGGTTCAGTCGCTACTGCATCACAATTGCAAGCTACTCCTTTTGCTGAAAGACACGCCTGGTGTTATTTTCCCTTCCCAGAGTGCATCCCAAAATGCTCCTCGGCTGCTCGATGCTGTCCCAGCAGACCACTTACATCCCAACCTCATCCCTCCGGTCTTCTTCCCCGTTCCAGAGCCCGAGTGGACGACGTTGTTAAAAGTTGCTCGTACTCTTACCCAGCTATCAATGCACGAGTGGGTGGAAATTCAGTATGGACTTTATCATGGTGATGTCGGTCTAATCGTTGGTCTGTTGAGCGACCAGCAGAAGTGGCACACCTCAGCTGGTGGGACAGCTGGGATCTTGAGTGCAGATGCCCGTGTCGTAGTATTGCTGATTCCGCGCGTTGACCTTGGCTTGGATCCTCGCATCAATCCCTCTGCATGGCAGTTGCGCCGCCGCAAACGAAAACGTTGGATGCCTCGCCCAAAGCCAGAGCTTCTCAAGGAGCATCGTTTCTCTGATGTGGGGCTACCATTTCCCGAGGAGCACTGCCGAGAAGGCTGTGACGTGCCTCTAGAAGAATGCGAACATGGTGGTTACTTTCTGTATGCAAGAGAATGCTTTGAGCTGGGTTTCGTGCTCAAATTTTTCCAGCTGAAGAGTTTGCGCCTTGCTATGACAATCTCTTCACGTCAAGGTATCATATATTCAACCAACGTGCATCGTCGGGTGCGACCACACCTGCGTCGAATGCCATGCCCTAGTAGCTGGCTCTTTGATCGTGGAGACCTAGTACGCATTATCGGCAATGGGAGCGCTGCAGGTGGGACAGGTCGAATAACAGATCTACACGTATCCAATTGTGACGTGCAGGTGGAGCAGACAGTCGCTGGTGTTTCTTTCACACAGGTTCATGTTGTTGAGTACTGGTCTCTACGCAAGATTGTAGCTGTTGGCCAGACAGTCGTTGTCGTGGCTGGTATTCATGCCCAGCAGCAGGGTTTAGTCAGTGCAGCTTATGAATCCGTGGTGGAAATAATGGTTAAACACGCCACAGAGGTACGTTGAGAGCTGTCTACTTGTCTACTCTGCTTGACTAACGTTTTATTGTCTAGCCTCTTCTGGTGCATGTCAATTCTGTGCAGGTGGTGTCTTCTCCTGATTACCATGGAGCAGCTGTTGACCCAGAAGGCTTGTCCGACATGATGAGAGCAAGAGTGGGATGCTCAGGACAAGAACCTTGGTTAGGCGAAGAGGTTTTGGTGGTGCATGGTGAATTTAAAGGGCAGCAAGGACGAGTCGTGGGTGTGGATCGCATTTATGATGTGAAGATTTCTGACAAGGGCATGGTGGCAAGTGGTCTCAAGCTCAAGGTTCGAATTGGTACTATTCTGTCGAAGGCAACTCCTACCATTCTTTATGAGTGGGTTCGGCACGTGAAGTAAGTTGCTTTTAACCTTTGCATCTCCCACCCTCGGTTTGACCTTCAACTTGTAGGAGTGGGCATTTTTTGATGGAGGATCTTCCTCTTGCTGAAGATGGTACTCAGGCCTTCTACGAGCTGAATATGGGCTTTGTTCACAAATATACTGAGGTGGAAATTCGGGAACGTGGTGCACAAATCAGAGATCTTAACATCTTTGATACCGTCTTGGATGCCTCTTGCTTGCAACCATCGATTGCCACAGACCCACCTGCCCATATGGTGAATGCTCACAACGGTCCTGCCTTGGCGGTGAATACTGACAACGACAATGTTGAAGACTCGGGGATGACGCCAAGACCAGCTCTGGAGGAGGAGATACACGACCACAGTGTGTGGGATGTGTCATTTGGACGCTCCCCCAGGCACTCTGATGTTGTGACCTCACTGGATAACTTATTCAATGCCGAGACTGACCGTTGTTGGGCGAATGACATGTGTGTCGTCACTGGCTTGCAAAATCAAAGTGTCATTGTCGACATCATTGGTGGGGACTACAGAGGGAAAAATAAAAAGGTTAGGTTGAGTTCACTAGGGCATGGCGTGGTCACTGCGCTAATCTGTCCTCTGGGAAATAACAATTGGGTGCCTGTCGATCCTGTCCTTGTCACCAATTCTACACAGCGTCCGCAATTGACTACTGAGAATCGCCTTCTCATTGCTGTGAAGGGATCTGACATCGGCAAGTTGTTTCGACGTATTGGGCAGAAGTACATGGATGAGACACAGAGTAAAGACAAGGCGTTGCTCCTGCTTCGTCGGGTATTCGTCAACATTGAAGAGAACACTCAGGTGGACACTGGAGAGGAAGTTAAGCTGCACCTGAATGACCTTGCACTCATCGACGATGATGCCAAACTGAGGTCGTTCTCGAACAAACAGATGGCATCTATCCGTTGGGAAGTGAAGGGGAGAATTGACATCTAGCTGGGCTGATTTTTGTGAAGGACAATATTCTCAATGACTTGTGTTTTTCTTGGTCAAAGCTGTATCAATAGATTGTTGTCAACATACATGTGTATAGCAAGGATTTTCACTTCTTGTATTGTGTAGCATTGGTTAGAGGTTTAATCTCTCTTAATTGACCCTAAGGTGATACTTGATATAATGTTTATATGTAGCTTTTAATGTACTTAGACTCTAAATTGATTTTGATGTTGCCAAACCCCTTGAGCGAGTGTCGGCCTCTCCGTGGCTCAAGGGACTAGTACCTGAGATCGTGTCATGCAGTCTCGGGGAAGCTAACCGACACTCTTATCTGCGTGAGTGGATATACCCATTGCATACGTTGTCAAGGACGCTCAGGAGTAACCCAAGTTTGGGGTTCGTTTCGGACTTCACCATCGGCTGATGAATACTAGAGGCAAAAGCAAGGGTGAGGAGCGCCAGACCCGTTCTGCAGCTCAGGCAGGACCAAAAAAAGGAAACTGTGTTCGTGCAGCACCACTATTGACAATAACTTCACCAGAAAAACCAGCTACGAAGGCGCCGAAAAAAAAAACAACAAAACAATGTGCAGAACAAGGGGCGGTGACGGGAACAGGGCGTCGCCTGGTTCCTTTTGTGGAAATAACGAGAATGGCTCGAATGGTATGGATACTTGCTTTAAATTTGGTGTTTGTCTAATTGGTGGCCTTGTGATTTGTAGGGAGTACCTAGCGTCAATGTTGCGTCAACTCAGCAGGCTGAGCCAGCGACTGAGGACACTCTTCCATCTTCACATGTCAATCAGAGGGTGGAGGTGGAGGAACTTGTTAATGGTACAATTGCAGAGGTTGAACCTGGCACTATAGAGGACGAAGCTTGTGATGAGGGCTCCAGAGATGGGAAACAGCCTGACCCAGTATGTTGACGAATGCTTTCACAGGTCTGAGCTTACTGATGGTTTTCAACAGGTACCAACTTCAATTCGTGTGGCAGTCAATACAGCTGAACTTGCTACACCCGCTAACCAAGAAGCACCTGAACTTCCTACACCTGCTAACCAAGAAGTACCTGAAGGCCCTGCTGGCATTTCATCAGCACTACCTGAGGAAGGGGACACCCAGCCACAATCTTCACCTCCCCCTCCAATCAACTTTAACGTACTGCAACTTGATTTGCACCTCGCTAACATCGGGCAGACAAAACCACTATCACATGGGAAGAATCCCAGTGAACAGAGGAATACGAATCGCAGAAACTCTGAATATACTGCCAACTTCGACGTGTTTTGGGAGAAGGATAGAAGAGATACCGCTGAACTCGACCGTCGACTGGCAGCTGAAGATGCGGAAGCTAAGGAGAGATTGTGGCTAAGGCAGGAGAAGGAGGAGCAAGAGTTGGAAGAATGGGACAGACAATTAGAAGCGGCGCGAGCATGGGTGAAGGCAAAGGAGACAGAGAAGCGCCAAACAAATGAGTGGCTGGAAAAGCAGAAAAAGGTGCTCAATGACCTCAGAAAAAGAAGACTAGAGTGGGAGAGCAGACAGAGCATGTGTCAGGCTGAGGAAGAGCGTGACACGGGCAGTGACGACGACTATGAACACCCACCGCCGCTGGTCAGATGCAGTCAGGGTCGAAGGCAGGTTAGTTCTGAAGATGAGGGTCCAGTGGGAGGGGATGTGGATGCCGGTGTCACGGATAGTGACGGATATGGGGGCTGGGATGGGATTCACAACAGCAAGGATGTGTCCGACGAAGAAAATGACAAGGAGAGTCATCAGAAGGGTCGGAGGCGTCGTGGAGAAGATGTAGTGGAGGAAGAGGAGGAAGAGGAGGAACTTGATGGGGCTGGGGGCGAGGACGAGTACAGGGAAGAGGACGGGAACGGGGTCAGAGACGGAGAAGATGAGGACGAAGAGGATAGAGATGAAAGAAGGAAAACGGAGGAAGAGGAGGAKGATGAGGATGAGGGTACCCMGGAGATCAAACCAGGTCCATTGCCTGCGATGCTCAAGGTGACGGTACAGAAATTATGGGCGGAGTTTTTGTTAAAATCCGAGGCTGCTGCTTTGGAGCATAATAAGACTCTGCAGGCTGCTATCCAGGACCTTGGTATCTTCACAGGGAGTGCACGAAAATCAAACCCATTCAATATATTTCAGTCACATTACAATGCAGTAGTGGAGTCAAAGCCTAGAGATAGTAAGTTTGTTTTTCTGATTTCTCCCTTCACTCCCCCTTTTTTTTGGCACAGAATTTTGAAGCTCATTGGTACTTGACAGTGTCAGACAGTGATTGGACAAAGTACATGTCCAAGAAATACCTGGAGGCAGTATGCGAGCATCTTCCGGAGGAGTTGTGGAACAATGCTGGCGCATGGCAGGAGGCTTTCGCAGAGGAGATAGAGTGGTACCAAGTAAGGATGTTGGCTCACGCGCAATCAGGAAAGAGCAAGAAGACAAAAACCGAGGATCTTTTGAAGCCGGTGACAAAAGTGGTAAGCACCTCCTTTCTTCCATGAATTTGTCTTATAGCTAATTGCTTTTCGGTGGTGTAGTGTCAGGAATTATATGCTGTACACGGGCTTCATGTTTTTGGGTATGCCATTGATCCCAGCCTTGATAAACAAAAGCCCCTGCGAAGTTTGGTGTGGGGTGCTACAGCGGATTATATCACAGTTCGCGAGAAGCATGGCGTGCAATTCAACACACAGCTCAGACAGATGAAGACGTTGTTTCAGTAAATACTCCTTTATTATCACTGAGTGGTTCTATTGRCACCTGTGTGCAGGGTAGTGGAAATTGAGAAGCGCACGCAGGACGGCGCATTGTTCAAGCTAGGTTTGGACATGCAGGCTTGAGATGGTGAATCACCTGTTAGCACCAATCATCACATTATTGTTTTGGTATTCAAGTATTGCTGTGGCATGTCGCTACATTTTTTCATTTGACATCGTCATCTGATTAAAGCCTTTGTAGAATTATTGGAGGTCATGGGAATGGGACCCAACCAAATCATTGATCAAGCATGGAAGTATAAAGTCCGTGTCGTGAATTGGCCTGTGGGAGTGCTATTCCTGAAGGCGGGAGTCAAAGATGTGAAGAGTTTGAACAAGGATCAGCTGGAAATGGTGTGTAAGCCGTGGAAGAGATATGTACAGAAGGCTCAGAAGGCTACGAATGCGGAACTGGGATTGGCTGGGACAGAGGTGGACAAAGACGATGAGGACGAGGATGAGGATGAGGACCCAGAATTCGAGGATCTCTGTCATGTGGTACCTTGGGACAGCGAAGGTAGGTGAAGCATTTCTCCTATGACATGTAGCTTGGCTAACAGTGTATTAGATCTGGTTGTTGAGGAGGAAGACATGGGTGACATACCGTTGGTGCTGGACCAAGACAACGAGACAGTGGTAACGGTACAGCAGTCGCTGACATGGCGCCGAAAGTTCAATCCAGAATTTGACTTCGAAGATGCGAGGCATAGGAAGGTGCAGGGAAGTGAAGGGCATAAGAAAAAGGGTATGAACGAGGACGACGAGGATGAGGAGGATGACAAAGGGAGGGAGGAGGATGAGGAGTATGAACAG
>RCHF01001463.1:0-12297 GCA_003987895.1 Neonothopanus nambi | reverse complement strand
TACTGAATACCATTTCTGAGATCGGTGAGCGTTAAATTTGACCCTTTACAATATTTTGACTCAACTTTTCACCCTGCTAGATGCACTAGCTCACCTTGTTATTCCTACTCATCCACCATTGAAGCCTCATGTTCGCGTACTCCATCATTTTCGGTTTATACTACCACTACTCGCGTCAGACGAAGACGCGCTGACTCCACTTCACTATTATGACTCTGTGATTCAGATATGTCGGAATTCTCATAGGGAACCTACGGAGGAAGAGTTTGAGGTTGGGATGGAGATGGCAGAGACCATCAAGCAGCTGTGCGTCTACATATCTATTCCAAGGTACTCAAACATTCCGAGTTAACGGGCTCTACTCAGGTTAAATGAGTGTCGGCTGGAAATGCTTGAAGACTCATCAACTCAGTTAGGACAGGTCACAGAGGAGTCTTGATCAGTCCTCTCTTGATATCCTCTGCACTGCGCCATCTCAAAGCAGTGAGAGCAGAAATTATGACTGTATCCTGTAACTGTATACCATGATATCTAATTATCTTCTAATCATACAGGTGATTTCGGCATTCAAGTGTAATTAAGTTACGAATGTTTCTATGCTTTAATGCAGTCCTTCAGCATATACCCTCTGCCAGCTCGGCCTTGCGCTCCAAGCATTCCAGTATGCAGTAACCTTTACGGGCACAGGCTCGCCGAAGGCATCCCGAAAAGCCTTGAGCCCCTCTTCACTTTTCTTTGCACCGGCACAGGACGCTATCCTTGCTAACCATGCACCAACGTGAAAGTCGTCTTCTCCGGGTGTTTCGCCTCCAATGAAACCGCTATCTGGAATATACGTAGGGAGCGATTCGTTGAAGAAGCCTGCGACAGTGGCATAGTAGCCCTTGGATTTCTCAAAGAATTCGTTCTTGGTTTCTTCAGGGACTTTGCCTTGATAGACAGCGTGAAGGCCGCCGTTGGCAGCAAGCTTAGCATCATAGAAGGCCTTAAGAGGTGTAGCTTCCGGGGTAGCCGAATACTTCTCCAAGGCTGCCTGACCTTTATTTGCGCGAATTGTGAGCACAGTGAATGGTGAGCACGAGCACAGACCGTTACTTACGTCCTCCAAGAAAAGCATTCACAATGGCAGCGCCCTTGGCGCTGAGCTCTTCGTCGTTGCGCTATGAAGAATACATTTAGAAAAAGTCCTGCCAGAAGAAAAGCCGCAGCTGAAACGTACAGCGAGGAGAAGCGAAAAGTTCGGGTCATACTTGTCCTCGTGCACAACTTGTATCACCGAGGTCCCAGTCTTCACGGTCTTGGGCGCGTTTTTGACCAGGTAGCCAATGACATCTGCGGTAGAACCGTAAACCTCACCCTCTGCTTCGAGGGTAGGAAGAGTAGCATTGGGATTCTGTTGAGTATATGCGCTGTGTCAGATCATAGTATGACTCATAGAAGTATTCGACTGACGAGTTTGACGAACGAGGGATGGAAATTCTCGCCGTTGAGGAGATTTAAAGTCTTGAGCTCAACAGCTCCTTCAGGGTATAACTCAGCGCTGATGGTTCCATCTTAGATATCTTTTGTCACGGTCCAGTTATGTCCGAACTGTACTTACACCGCGAGTTCAGCCGCTATAAAATAGGAATGATTAGGCACGTTAGCTTTCCCTTTGCTAAGTGACATGTAGCAATTAACGTACCAGCACTCCAAACGGAACCGCCGAAGGTGTATAGGACAGGCTTTGACATTGTTGATGTTGGTGATTGAATGATGGTAAATGATCAAAGTATGCGGAAACCCCGTACAGTGCGCATGGTTCCTTTATATGTAAACGCCCTAGAAAAATCGGTCAACCAGAGCACTGCTTCCAATCACCGATTCCAAAGCCACCAAGTGGGCTTAGTATTGCTTAGTAGAACTGTATGCTTTTCAGTCACATGTGGCCTAGTAGATTACTACAAAATTTGTAAGTCAGTCTGATTCTCAGTCAGACTTTCCCCGTGCGGCTATATATTCCTCTATATGGGACCGCGCCTTCCATCTTCTTGTCATTACAGTGCTATAACAATAGTTCAACTCGATGTTGAAACCGGTAATAGCTCGGTCACTTGTCGAAGAACTCGTGATTTGTCCAAAGCCGTTAAACTCAGTTCTGTCGGTCATGTACGGGTAAAGCGGAAACTGCTGTGAACTCTGGCGCGATAAACGGTCACAACCGAAGTGTGATTGGACGATAAGCAATGAATTCACAATCCAGAGAACGAGCGGGATACTGCGTAATAAATAATTCAAGAAGCCAGAACACCTGAATTGAGGGCCGGACAATACCTACTTGAATTCAATTACAGAATGAACTAAACTACGTGATCTTCACGGCAGGGACACCAGCAAGAGCCTTGTTAGAACAAAGAAAGGGCCGACGATTATTCTCCAAAGTAGCCGCTCGAACTTGTGCATAAAAGAATGAGGGATTCCAAACAATCGGAACCCAAAGGATGGTATAGAAATCAAGATTGTCTGGATGATGTTGAAAGGCGGGGGGAAAATGAAGGACTTTGAGTACCTCACAATAGTGCGGAAAAACGTGGCTCTTGCAATGTCTCCACTTGGTGCAGGATATTTGTCCCAGGAAGATGTATGTGGCGAAGGCAAGGGTGATACGGCAGAAAGATTGAGGAGTGACATAAGGAGAATAATCGCCACACCCAGAAAAAGAGCTAAGAAGGCCCCACGTGTTTCAATCGGCGCTGGAATGAGAGTCGAAGCAGCCTGCAAGTCCAAGAACGTGTCGGCCAAAGAAAATGATAGCAAGTAGGCAGACACCAGCAGAGCCGGAAGGAAGAACAATAGGATGCGTGTTACAGAGTCCAGGACTCCAGAGCAGAAGAATACGGCAAAAGTCAGACTACGGTCCAGTGGTAGAATGAAGAGAGGACTCGGAGCAATAGGAAGGTGAAGCTGAAGTAGCAACAAGAATATACTCATGGTGAGAAGACTGAAGGAAAAGTGTCCTGGAAGTGGAACAGATGGCAGATGAAATAAGAAAGCAAATAGGGTTGAAGCAAAGGGTATGCTTAGAGCCGACCAGGTACTATGGATCAGAGATACAGAGAAGACGAGGAGAAGAATCTCTCTGTAGTCGATGTACTCCAGAGGTTGCGCGAATATCACTGTTCGAGGTGGATCTGAAATGTAAGAAATGAGAAAGAATAAGAAGATCAGCTGAGATATGAGATCTATGGCATGAGCAGCCCTGGAATTAATTGGTCAATCAAAAAAGGGATTGAACAGACCTAGAATGGATCGTAAACTTACCGAGGTGTGCACAGAGTGTCGTATCGGGAAGTCAGATAATGTCTCGAACGAGAATGATCCAGTGCGGGACCACGATACCAGTAGTTTTGAAGACTAGAAAATATCACTCGGTGCGAAAGCAACTCTTTGGGTGCGTCAGCTGCAACCAGAAAATCGACAACTGGAACCAATATGTTAGGGAAGCTTTAAAATTTCCAAATGAAAACGTGCCTCTCACTATCTTTCCGCTTCTTTCATCCATCTGGAACGCTGTCCAAAGCAGGATTTCGATATCGCTGGAGCTGCAATACGCGCTCAAGAAGGAATGTACCCAGACTTCTGTGATACATTCATTGATTAAGCTGAGTTGTTTTTGAGTGGCTGTCTCGTGGGACCACTGCTCCCAAGGATTGGGTAAAGAGGATTTATTATGCAACTTGCGGTCCCGAAGTGTAAGCAACACGACCAGGGCGAAGGCGACCCGAATGGGTCTATGGCCAGATAGCTCTGAAGGCCATAACACATCTGAGTTGTGGATTTGACCTAGTTCATGCTCGGAAAGAGAGTCAAGCTGCAGAGCAGCAGGGTGAACTAGAGGCAAAGTCAAAGGCCCGATGTCGTGCAGAAGTGCGGACTCCTCTGTGGGTTCATTACGATTGTTGTTCATGCTCAGGAAGAAGATTATTACGTAATAGATATTCTTTGAACCTGATCCAGCATGAGTGTCTCTACTCCTCTCCTCGAAACAATTGAACCCGATGAACCTTCAATCCCTCTCTCTGGAAACATCAGTTCTTCAAAAACTAGTTCAAATACTCGGCAACCTGTTGTACTAACGCCCACAAATCGTAGCACACAGGCAACTTCTGCTATGGCTTCAACTCAGAGTGACGCAGAGGCTGGTTAGTGTAGCGTCAAGCGTGTCTGCTATGTTCTTACAACTCTGGTGATTCTTGCGGGTATACAGGCATAGCAGGCATATTTCGCCAAGTAAGCATATCGCGAACCAACAGTAACACGTACACTTCACGAGTCTGCTCTAGTCTGCGCATCCACTTGCGTTGTTTTTTCTCTATTTCTTCCGGATAGCAGCCATTACGGTGTACATCATATCAGGTTTCTTCACAGACAACTACGTTCTCTCGGTTCGCCTCGTCCTGTCTGCCCAGTCATATATCCTCGCCTAAATAGTGCTCATTACAGACAGTCGTGGTTGTCGTCCTGTTGGCGATGGATTTCTGGAACTGTAGAGTATGTGGCCTCTTGTGCCTTTTCCGTTTGCCACTCTGAAATTTCATCAGAATGTATCAGGCAGAACTCTTGTAGGGCTGCGATTTTGGAATCAGGTGCTACATTTCCTTGACCTCGTTCAGTGGGAGCGTTTTCTCATTTTTCATGCAAGGTTGATGATGATGGAGAGAGTTATTGGGTCTTTGAAAGCAGAGACGTACGTGTTTCTAATGCGAAAGATCTAGGCCCCGGTGGTTGATATCTTTGACGTTCAATTCACAGCCTTCTCGACCTGCGAATCCAATTGATTCAAAGTACGTGTGCTCAACTAGGCTATTTCGTACAACAATTATAACAGTTGTGCTCTTTAACAGGATGTTTTGGGTACGGACTTTACTATTTTCTCTCATTGTTCATGCAGTAATTTCCCGGATAGATCGCTCTTTACGTCTTTCCTCTACTCTGGGGCACGTTATTAGTTGTGTCAATTCTGAAGCTTGGACTTGCGTAAGTCGATGACAGCATAAGATTATTCCATGACTCTTCATAGCAGCTCGCTTAGATTCATCCCTATCGTTGTTTTGGCTCTCGTCTTCAATATCACGAACGCGATTGGGTTCACATATGCGTTCGTGCTCACATTTTTTCACGTTTGCAACCCGTCTAATTGTGACAAATTGACCGTTCAGCGATCGAGACGCGAAGCAGCGTTGGGCTAACAGCGTTGTCGGTGGAGGATGGGGCCTGGGCCTTGGAGGTATTGGAGGGCAACTGCTTACAGGCGCAGTCCAGAAGGGAGTTGGGAGATTCTTCGGTTAACATGTCTCTCTTATACATTTTGTGCCCTAATTTATTGTTGCTTTGCGTTGAACACGATTAGCTCGTAGCCCCCTTGCCTTTAGTGTTTCTACATCAGCACGAGTGCAATAAACCCCACAGCTGGTGCGAATCAATTTGCGATTGGGCTTGAAATAAACTATAACCAATAAACAAGGTGAATTATATACAAGTGAAGTAGAAAGGAGCGAAGATGATTTATATAAAACAGAGAACGCGAAAGGACAGTGCTAGATCGTAGGGATCGTTACGGATACGCACGTAGTTGTACAGGCGTGCGAGCGATTGGATTTGGGCACAAAGACCAGAAGATGGCTCGGAAGGCGAAGGCGCTAGTAATACAGTGAGATAGAGATATAACAAGATGCGGAAAGTGCAAAAATCATGCGCTAAATAACTTGAAAAGACCAACACACAAGGATAATGACATTCCAGTCCATGGTAACCTGAAGGAGTGTAGCTGAAACATAACCTTGGCTGAGGACGAAGGAAAACAGATATACGCCAATAAAATAAAGGAAAAAATGTCCGTTCGTCAAGAACCAGAATAAAACACAAGACCAGAATCAATAAGATATTGAAAGAGGTAAATAGAAGCCCCAAGTGAATTAAAGTGGAAAGCAAATGCAAAACAGACCGGTCAGAAGGGTAGATAGGGTGGAGGTAACAGGGCGATGTCAAGCTCAAATGGAAAAGATGCCACGAACAAAATCACATATCGCATGAAGAACCATAACATCCACGTATGGCAAGACCATATAATCACATAGCATCATCATCATCTCAATTCATTCCCCCCGTACACCATCTTCTACTTCATAAATTTTTAAAGCAGCACAGCAGCATACACCAAGCATAAAAGAGGATGACAATCGTAGACGTCGAGAGACGGAACGATGAGCATTCCATGATACCAGTACATGACGTTCTCCTGACCAGCGCAGAAGGTCAGTCATCGGTAACGCTCGATGAGTAATAAACCAGTAGCAATCTGCTAGTGGTTGTAAGCGGGGCCCCTGGTCCCATAGCACACCTCCAACCTGTCTGCAGTTACTCCAGAGCCACATAACCCCTAGCATCTACCCGAGAAAACCCGGTCGTCGGCGTTGGTGGTGCACCAAGCCCAATAAAAGATCGCGTCTTGCCATGCGCCCCACGGAAAGTTGACACGCGAGGCGTAGCTGAATACATAGGGAAGGGGACGCCGGGAGCTATCGGAGTTGTGGCAGATGTCAAAGTCATCGTCGACGGTGTACGCGTTGTCAACGTTGGGCTAGGTGGGAAGACAAAAAGTGTCTGGGACTGGGAGGGTGTAGCAACCTGTGAGTGTGGCACGGTGAGTTTACCTTTTGATAGCATGGCATTTGCGCTGTGCGTCTGCTCTTGTTCCTTTGCTTTCTGGATAATACTGTTACGCAAGTGAAGAGGCGGTGGAGCAGGTTTCCTTGATTCAGTGCGTAAACGCGTGGGCGGAACCACCGAAATAGCTGGTGCAGGCAAAGGTGCAGGGGAAGAGTGTGAAGGTAGGGAGGTGAGGGGGCGGCGCTTATGTAATGACGATGAGGTAGAAGAGAAAGAGAAAGCAGCAGGAGAAAGAACCAAGGGTTTTGTCGTCCTCACAGATTTACTCTTTGGTGAAAGGGAGAGCGTAGTCTCTGCTTCGCCTTCAACTTCGCTTCCGCTAGCTTCAGCCTCACTGCTGCTGTCTCCCGCAACAACAATTGCAATGGGTGAAGGGGGAACCGGGGGTAGTACACCCAGAGGAGGCGGGCGTCTCTTATGTGATTTTGTTGAAGACAAGTCAAAGGTAGGACGGAATGCGGTAGACGGAGCTGGTAGGGARGCACTGCTCCCGAAGGAAGTCTTCCATACAGGTGCAGAGGGCGGCGCACCATGTGATTGAGCAAACAAATGTGGGCGAGGTCGAGCGGTCTTTGGGGGAGAGAAGGTAGAAGAAATAGAAGAATGGTTGTYTTGAGGTTGAGACTGGTGGGTAATATACACGGAGTTATGGTCGTGGTCTTCAGGCGAATTCTTTGTCGATGACGAAGCAGACGCGAACGAAGAGAGGTCGTCGCGTTCGGTGCTTCCAGCACGATCCTGATTTCCGCTTTCGCGGTCCAGATCCCGTCCATCGGACTCAAACCCACCACCGACACCCAGCAGCTCCTGCTCTTCCTCTTCCTCAACTAAATCTTCGCTAATCACACTGCCGTTCGTCATGTTACTTGCAATCGAGCCGGTGCGTTTACGACTATACCGACTGCGCCATGCAGCACCCATTCCCACACCTGTAGATGAGCCATGTGAAGCCAGAGAAGACGCAGATGCTTTACGTGCAACAATACGATCCTCCATAGCTTTATCCAAAGCTTGTGCTTCCTGCAGAACAAGTCTACTTTCATGCTCTTCGCCCTCATCATCATCGGATGGCATCTCGTCCAGCAGCCGCCGTCTGCGACTCCATTCCGCTTCTTCCTCAGCGATCAATGAAGAGCGGTCCGAAGAGGGCGAGTCTGAGCCTTTTAGTTTACGTTCATAATCAAGGAGCTGATATATGAGACTGTGAGAAAGTATAAATGAGTGTGAGAGCCAAGCATTGATCACAGACACATACGACATATTGGGACCTATCCATTTGCTTTTCTGTTTAACGAAATCATATGCAGGCTGCATGCCTTTCAGAGCCCATATTTCGGATGGGACAGATGGAGAGCGCTCTGCTGCTGCACGCATGACAAGAGCAATGACCAGGGTAGCGGAGCGCGAAATGCCGCATTGACAGCTGTAGACGTAAGACATGTCAGGAAGATAGCACAATGATGGACGAACAAGCATGAAAACCCACTGTATGAGCACACCATCGCCGCGCGCAAGGGCTTCATCAGTGAAAGCCATAGCAGCGGGAAAACCATCTGCGACAAGATCCTGCTGGCCATGAGACCACTGCAGTTTGAGGTAGTGAAGACCGGGTCTGCCAGTCGCAGGGTTAGGAGGGTAATAAGTTGCAGAAGGTTTTGCTGATTTATTTAGATTGGGAGTAGACACCACTGATCTTAGGGACTGGGAATTCGTGGTAGAGTCAAAAGGAGAAGCAACCTCCTTTGCAACATTGAGGATTGACTTGATGCCACGGGAGATGAGGGAATTCCAGTCGCGTGCATTTTCCTCAGAGCCCAACCATATGCCTGGGATAATTTGAGTAGGGCCGTCTGCATACGGGACAGCAGGGTCGCCTTCCTGCTCCTTGCGATGAAGAAATGAAGCGACGGTAGAGTTCGCAGAGGCTGGTGGCAGAGAGATAACTGAAGGTCTCCTGGGGCGAGGAATGATGGGAAGCTCGGGCTGAGCAGAGCTGTGGGCGCTCTGAGGCTCTGAATGTGCACCCAGAGA
The DNA here is from genome assembly GCA_003987895.1 of Neonothopanus nambi. Taxonomy (NCBI): domain Eukaryota; kingdom Fungi; phylum Basidiomycota; class Agaricomycetes; order Agaricales; family Omphalotaceae; genus Neonothopanus; species Neonothopanus nambi. Next base: position 3,558 of record RCHF01001463.1, on the reverse strand, counting down.
AAGGGAAGAAGACTGGGCAGACGGAAGATTGAGAGAAAGTTTCTTCATATTTCTGAGCGACCTAGGCCTAGGACTCGAAGTAAAGTCTGAGTCGGAAGTGGCGGAGGTTGAACTCGTTGGACCGCCAAGAGCAATAGCGATACGAGAACTCTGGGGCGGCATATCGATCCGCAGAGTAGATGGGGGCCCTTTTTTGCGCTGAATTCTGGACATTTCGTTGAAATGAAATATTTTTTGATTATTTTGGGCCAGCCAGAAAGAAATGAAGAAAAAGAGAGAAGGAGCAAGGGACACAAGAGGCCCCAACCGCCGCCGTCGTGAAGGTCAATACCTGAGCAGTGAGGAACGCGTGACTGATTCAACAACGTGACTCATTCTATTATTACGTAATTGTATTATATAAGTCTAGGTCACCCTAGGCTGCTCTACGCGAGCCATGGACCAAGCGGAGGACCAGCGGAGGACCGAGTATCAAGCCCCCGGTTGATGCCCAACAAATACCAGCTCACTTTCCTGGCCACCTTCCTCTCTACTTTTGCCGGCCTTTTCCTCATATCTCGTTACATTCAGTCTCTTCTCGTCGCAAGAGACATCCATCTTCGTAATCTCATCCTTCTCGGCCTACCAAAAGACCCTCGTCATCCAGAAATGGGCTCTCACTCTATCCAGGACTTCGTTAAAACCTTTTCTCAGGAAGATGCTATTGCTCTTGCATCGTCCCCAGCCTTTCTGGTTACTGCCGGCCTCGTTGTCGCCACGGTCATCTATGTTGCCCTTTTCAATGGGCGTGAGTACTTTTGACACGCCCTGTTTCAGGTTCATTAACGCGTTTTCTCGCAGCACGCAAACCAGTTCTCAAACCGTCAGAATGGCAGGAATTTCCCCTTGTCAAAATAACCAAAGTGTCACCCAACACAGCAATGTACGTGCCCTCATTCTCCTCCTGTCCCACCCGGTATCGTGCGGTTCCTGCACTTTCCTTCCTTCGTTCATCAACTCCTGAAACGCACTGTAGTGCGATTTTGCCGCGTGTATTTGGGCTCACCTTACTTGTTCTCTAGCTATCGTTTTGCACTGCCTAGTCCCAAGGATGTCCTCGGTCTCCCCATAGGCCAACACATTTCGGTCACTGCAGAGATCAATGGCAAGGACATCATGCGTAGCTACACCCCCACTAGCAGCGATAGCGATCTAGGCCATTTCGATCTTCTCATTAAGGTCAGTCTGCGCCCAGTTTTCATCTACAACCGCCGCTAATCAACCTTTTCTTTCGCATACATGTTTTTTTTTCCTTTCAGTCATACGAGAAAGGCAACATCTCTCGTTATTTCTCTTTGCTCAAGCTGGGTGACAAGGTTCGCGTCAAAGGCCCCAAGGGTAACTTCATCTATACTCCCACCCTAACTTCGCACATTGGCATGATCGCAGGAGGCACGGGTATTACCCCCATGTATCAGATTATCCGTGCCTCCCTATCTTCCCCGACAGACAAGACGCAGCTTTCTTTGATCTATGCCAATGTCAACGAGGAGGACATCCTTATGCGTGAGGAACTCGAAGACCTTCAGAAACGGAGCGGCGGCAGATTCAAAATTTACTATGTGTTGAACAACCCTCCGGCGGGATGGAAGGGTGGTGTTGGCTTTGTTACTAAGGACCAAATTGAGCATCACCTTCCGGGACAGGAGAAAGATTGCAAAATTCTGATGTGCGGCCCACCCCCGATGATGACAGCCATGAAGTTCGTCAGATTCTTTGCTTGTGGTTGCGCATAATCCTAATGACTTTTTTAGAAAACACTTAGAAGAACTCAAATACCCTGCACCCAGAACAGTCAGCAAACTTGCTGACAAAGTATTTCTGTTCTAGAATATAGACGAGTTTTCAGCCTTCACTCCAATGACGTTTATACATGCATTTCATGTATTAATGTTGCTCCGCTGTCTTCTCGGTCAAACTCACGAATTCAAATGCATTGCTTAGAGCTTACCCGGAGCTTACTTCCCATAAGTGCATTATCAGTTTGTCAGCCACAGAATGTTTGAATGTCTGATAGCATGCGTTAACGTACTACTTACGTTGTCTATATATACAGTTGGGGACAATCAAACACGGTAAAGTTGTTTGAGCTCGGACCAAAGCTTTCGGAGCCAAAGTAATACCGGATCTGGACTCAGAACATCAAGATAATGCTAAAAAACCACCTCCGAAGTTTTTCCCACGGGTTTTTAGGTACGGCCAAATTTTTGAGTCAAAAAAAAGAAAAATATTCACCTCAAAAGGGCTCAGACGGGTCAAATCCAGAGCTATCTACCTCATGAGAAACTCATGATTCATGTTAAATGACATCCGTTGCTCTGTAGCACTCAAAATTCCTTGGAAAGTCAATATCTTCTACATCATGCATACCACTTCAATGCCACTTGGCCACCTCAACCCACTCTGAATGAATAATTCTCATAATTATTTTAATTTTTTTACAGAACTAGTGTGTAAAATAGGTTCGTAGAAGCTCGTAGGTTTTGCCTTTAGCACGTTGCAGAATGCCAGAAGACCCGGAGAAAGTCCAAAAGTGGCAGGTGGTATCACGTGCTGATGCCTAATGGAGGAGAGAGGCTCCGAAATTCCCATTTTAGGAAGGTCTTCCAACCTCAAGTTTTTGATCGGAATCATGCTTAGATTAACGAAAGCGTTCGTTTGCATATTTTTTCAGATTTTTCCTGAATTTTTTTGTGAACGGCCAAATTTTGGGGGTCAAAAAAACTTTCTTTAGTTTGAGCAAAATCGGCCCGTTGAAATCTTGTCTTATTGGTCTAGAAATACTGTTTATACACTTTTCTATCGTTTCCAGACCCTTCACGGCTACCGAAAAATAGGTCCCCAAACTTTACCGTGTTTGATTGTCCCCAACTGTACATTTCTCAGTGATACTTACTACGCACATCTACGCAGTCCTGCCGAATGCATGGTGCATCTTCAGGCTTCTTTTGGTAAATTCTGCATTCTCAATGTGCAACATCACTTCTTCAGTGACCGTGATAGTGGTGGCGTACTTGGCCTCACCATCTACTTCTCAATAGCTCTTTTTGGGGAAGGCAATGCGACACCTTCCAATACAGTGCACTGTGACTTAGTGTCCAACTTGAAGTGGGCCACCCTGGCGTGTGGCAGATACGAGTGCAGGGATCAACTGCAGACCGAGTGAACTGTGACTGGGTCAGTCAACGAGCCTAAGTTTGCGTCTGGTTAGCGTATGTACCTCCAGCATAGTGAGTGAGCTGCTTTTCACTGGCGCCAACCGCGTCCCGGCCTTCGGCCTGGGGGTGCCAACAGCTCGGCTGGCTTACCGGCTAGAGCCGGAGCCGAGCCGTTTTGGACGGAGCCGCTTAATTTAAACGGCTCATCGAGCCATTAGAGTAAATGGCTCGATGGAGGGCCATAATATATCTTCTCTACTTTTCATCCCTGTGAGCTTATTTTACATTCAAATAATATATCCATACTTTAGAACTTATTTACATTATAAAATGATAATTATTTGTTGACAACGAACTAAGG
>RCHF01001460.1:0-23093 GCA_003987895.1 Neonothopanus nambi | reverse complement strand
GGATTCTCCACTCTATTCCTATTCCTATTCTTTTTCTTGTTCGACTTTCTCTTTTTCTTTCTCTTTTTCTTTCTCTTTTTCTTTCTCTTTCGAATGAATTCATCATCATCATCATCAGACTCGACTCATCTCACCACTCATATTTCGTACCTATTGCATCACTGGTCATCATTTCCATTCTCATTCACCATTCACTATTCACCATTCACCATTCACTATTCACCATTCACCATTCACCATTCACCATTCACCATTCACCATTCACCATTCACTATTCACCATTCACCATTCACTATTCACCATTCACCATTCACTCCCATTCCCACTCAAATTTACTTACTTATATTTCTGTTGCCTCATCTAACCATTCAACCATCTCATCCGTACATACTACATACACAACTCCCCCATTTTTGTTAAGTATAAATAAAAAGATATATGTATGGACAGAATACGGAATATATGTAGCCTCCTACAGCCTCCTACGAAGTTTTTTCCTGAGGTTCGCGGGTTCGTGGATGCGTTGTGTTTCCGCGTTTCTTGCATTGTTATGAATCACAGTAGAAAGGTATGTATTGCTCGATGGATTTGAAGTCTCCGTGCAGGGTGCAGGGTGCATCAGGATTCTGATTCAGGCTGGACGAGACCCACCCGTACACATATTAAGTACTTTCAACTCACATACATTGGTTGTTATAAATAAAAAGATATACGTATCGACAGAACACCTATGCAGTTTTCTATATCGCCCGTCTAGACTCTAGACTCTACGCGGCTTACATCTGCGTAGTTAACGCGCCTGTCCTGAGCTTCGCAGGTTCGCCAATACTTATCTTATGACGCGTCCGAGTGTCACTGTTTCCTGAATCCTGCATTATGATTGATATAAATCACGGATGCACGGTAGAAAGGTATTGCTCGGCGGATTTGAAGTCTCCGTCTGAACGATCTGAACGTCTGAAGGATTCGTTCCGCTTTGACCCGAGTTTTGTATGTACCCTGTAGTCTCCTGTAGTGTGAGACAGTGAGTTTCGGCGTTCGCACTTTATCATGAATCATGATCAGCTCTGAAATTTGATCGATGACGATTCGGATGCGGGCGCAGCAAGTAGACTAAAGTAGGCACTGGGCTGGCATCAGAAAGTCAGAAGTGTTCGAGTGACGACGAGATTGTATGTACATATGTATGGATTCTGGAAAATGGGGGTTGATGGACCGGGGGCTTTGCAGCCTTTGCTTTGAGGTGTATAGTGTAAACAGAAATAGATTGACCTTTTTTGTATATGGTTTCTTGCTGGTATCGTGCTCCGCGCTGTGTTACTGCTTTGTACTATAGTGCGGAGCGTCAATCCTCCGGGTAGGTACAGGAACCCTTTCATCTGTCGTGAGCGTGCGTGCATGCGTGCCTATGGAGCGTCAACCTCCGGAGCGTTTCTGCCTTTTGGGAATAAGTAGGTACAGGAACGTTAACCTTTCTCAAGTTCCTTTCAGCTGTCGTGCGTCTGTCTTCGTGCGTGCCTATGTATGATTTGAATGTATGACAGGAGACGAACCGATGACGATCGAAGTCCTTGTCTATGTCTGTTCTTGTACAATGTACAATGTACTGATTTCATATTTCGATTCTCTAGAGCCTGAGGAACATGAGAAATGAGTTAATTACATATGTGTGATGAAGAGGGTGCTCGGAGCATGTACGCGTCAAAAACGAGATGACCTTGCTACATAGATCGTTCCAGTGCCGCTGGCGTTGAACTGGACGACAGTATAAACACACTAGTGGACGTGTGTAGCTTGACGGTTACACAGGCTCGTGAGAGACTATGGGAGTAGACTCCAAAGCCTGAGATCTGAGACTGTATGTAGGCTGGAGAGACGAGCAGAAAAACCAGATAAGATTAGATTAACCAGGACCTCTGGAGCGTTTCTGCGGCCTTTTGGGAAAAGTAGGGTAGGGCCTGGTAGGGCCTAAGGTAGGTACAGGAACGGAACGTTCGCGTGTTAATCTTTCCTTTCAGCTGCCGTGCATCTTCGTGTGCCTATGTACATTGTATGACAGGAAATGAATCGATGACGATCGAAGTTCTTGTCTGTTCTTGTACTGATTTCATATCTCCAGAGCCTGAGGAATATGAGAAAAGACTTGCGTGTGATGAAGAGGGTGTACCTGGGTGTAGTTTTGGTTTGAATATATGAGCAGGTACGAGTCAAAAACGAGATGACCTTGTTAAATCGTCCGACGTTTTGAACTGGACGACAGCATAAACGCACTAGTGAATGTGTGCGACGTGCTTGGCGGTCACAGTCTTCCCATAGGACGTCTCTCACGACCTGTGTAGCTGGAGACTTGTGCTGACAGTGAGAGCAAGGCTCAAGCTGGCTCAAGCTCTCTCAAGGTGAGAAGTTTGAACGTGAGCAGAAGAATGAGATAAGATTAGATTAGACCCCCCTCATTTATGATTAGTGGTCGGCCCGCGGATCAGAGACTGACACTTTTTAGGCTTTGTCTCGTTCTTCCATCAGGTCCACCAACATTCCTTCTACAAGGCTGCGCCTTTGCTTCATTTCTCGAGTTTTCATACCTACTTCCACTCTAAATCTAAGCGAAACAATTAACTCATAAATCTGTCAAAATGAATCGCGAGGCTTCCCCCGTTTTCGATTCGCTAGACGTTGATTTAGTGGTGAAAGTGCTTTCGCATACCGTTTTCAGTACGTGGCATCTATTAGCCTTTACAGGTATTGGAATTCAATATCTGAGAACATGGAAACCTTTACAGGTCCATTCTTTGTTTTCTTTATTCCTGTATTTTATGTTTTCCAAGGCACAAAATGGACGGATGCGGTCATTGTTTACCCTGCCATCTGGTATGGGATCTTGTGTGTCTATTGTACGTATAATCACTTTGCATATGCACTCCTACTTATTCCTGTACAGGGGCAGGCAAATGGCTCTCGACACTGTACAGAAATCAGGGTAGTTTGTTATTCCGTCCGGCGCCATTCAACTGGGGTGAACAAATTGTTGTGATTACTGGAGGTACGTATTGGCCAGTTCCATGCACTAGAAGTTCTTGATGGATGAGTTCTTTGCAGGTGCTTCTGGTGTGGGTGAATTGTTGGCAAATACATTGGCGGTTCGCAATGTGACTGTGGTGGTACTTGACGTCAAACCGATCGTTACTGAGAATTGTCAGTCGTTTTTCTTTCTCCAGAGAGCTTCAGCGCGTTCGGATCTTAAACATTCCTTGGTTCTCTAGATAACGTTACTTACTATAAGTGCGATGTATCAAAGTGGGAGGAGGTCGAGGCTGTCTCTAAAAGGATCGTTGAGGAGGTATGATAGCGTTTTTATCCTATCTCAAGTTCTAGATTGTTTACTACTATCTATTTGTTCAGCTTGGACACCCTACGGTTCTCGTCAATAATGCCGGTGTCGCACAGGGGAAACTCATCACCGATTTGACCGCCGCGGATGTCCAACAGTGAGTCTTCAAATACCCTCTTTTCAAAGAGCAGCTTCTCTTAGGGGCCTTTCTCAGGACATTCGGGGTGAATACACTTGCCCATTTCTACACACTCAAGGCGTTCCTTCCCGATATGATAAAGAAGAACGCAGGCCACATTGTCAGTAAACAACTGTCTTTACATCCATTGCCGACTGTTATGGACAAGCAGCTGATTTTGGGACTTTTTTTCTTTCGTATAGTTCACTGTGTCTTCTAATATGGGTTTGTGTGGTGTTGCACAAATGAGTATGTTATTATCATTATCTTGCGACTTGTACCGATTACTTAGATATTTTTCAATAGCCGACTATTGTGCATCGAAGGCTGCCTTGAACGTAATGCACGAATCCTTGCGCTACGAGTTGGACCACCTGTACGTGTTTATTTTTTTTTATCATTCATATAACTCATTCTAGCTGCTTTGCGAAACAGGCACAAAGCGCCCAGCGTTCGCACAACGCTCGTATGCCCAGGCCACATTCTCACCCCCCTGTTTTCGAAGATGTCCTACCCCAACTCTGCCTTCCACCGATTCTTCGTACCTTCCATTCCGCCGGTCAATGTAGTCAAACAGATCATTCAAGCACTCGATGACCAACATTCACAAACCATCTACCTCCCATTGTATGTGAAATTTATACCGTATGTCCAGTTGCTTCCAAGCTATTTGCGGGATTTTGTGCAATGGGTAAGCAGCATTCTTTTGTTAATTGGCTGACGTCGTTGCTGAAATTTATTCGTCCTTGTCAGGTAACCAGAGCAGACTACGCGATGACGAATTTCCAGAAGGCAACCGGTATTCGTCCCGATGAGAAGGTTGAGTGAGATATCGTTCGGTATCGTTACGAGCCGTTGTGATGCTACAATTGGTGTAACCTTTTCAATTGCAGTTTTTTGATGATATGACCTGGGAAAGGAATGCATTGAAGGTGTATTGCTGTAGTGCCTTTGGTAAAACATGACGAGGCCCGCGTCCGACTGAAGTCCTAGTCGAGAAGCGGTTGTACTCGATTCGAGATATGACAACAATCCAATCCATTTGACTGGCCTCCGCCATTTTCCAACTCGAAATTGGTCTGATACGACCTGGGTACGCGATTGATGAAATGCTCGGTGAAATGAAAATTGACCTATGGAGGTTGCCAACCAAAGGTTCCCGCAGGCTTACCAAAACGGTCGAAAAACATGCCGCCCTTTGCGCTTCATGCTCGGGTTTGGTGGAATCCTCTACAAGCGCTCAAACCGAGCGTTCGGCGTTTGTTAAACAAGTGTCGGGCGTTCGTAAAATCTGCTCCACAGAATGTTGGGAGTGTCGGGGCAAAGCCAGACAAAAATAGCAATGGCGTTGCTGTGTGTCCTGGAGTGCTTGAGCGCTTGTAAAAATATACACTGACCACTATCAGACAATGGGCGGCATACAGCAATAAGCTGTAGATTTTCCTGTCTGTTCCTGACACTACGAGGAGTCATTTTAAGGTGACGATTTAATTTTACAAGAGGTATCAGGAGGTATTCATCATTTATGCTATGACGACGACGGATTGATAGTTCTGTCTTGAAGAGATATGCCCGTTTGAGCATGATAATGAGGGAAACGATAGTGCGGGGGGTCACGTGCACGGCGGAGTAATCGGGCAAGTATCAAAGAAAGGTTGCAACTGTGCCACCCGTTTTCTTTTGCCACATCCTTTGACCAGACATGGTCATCCACAAAACACAATTCCTTTTATTCTCCTTCTCAAACCGTTTTCATATATAACTTCATTCATCTCTAACAGCATCTACTTTCTCTCCACTTCCAGTTCTTCTTTCTTGACCTACTGGTCGCGTTCAGACAAAGACTACAATGCTCGCAACTATGTCTCAGTGGATCGACATGAGCTTCCCATCTTCAAAAGAACACAAAACATTTTCGACGCGCCCGACCTCTACGCGTTCTTCAACTTCTTCATCGTGGGAATCAGGTCATCTCCTCGTCGCCCCACCACCGCCACTAGCCCACAATGACGATACCCGCCACAAATGTGGAGAATTCGAGGGACAGGAACTCCAGGTACGTATTTAACTCCTTATTACCTTCTCCAATGTCTCACTGATTTGTTTTTTCAAGGCCTCACAGGATGCCATGGCTGCCTCGTTTGTTCGTAAGAACACTTCTACAACGCTCCTCGTGCAAGAAACGCGTGTCGAACTCGTTGTAGAGCCGTCTGTGATACATGCGGACCTTCAGCGTCTGAAGGATGAGTCAATAGATGAAACAGATTGCGCAGACGATTGTCCCGATGAGGAAGACGGTCTACACCCGGTGTATCAACTCAGTGTGACTCAATCTCACACCGGGACCGATGGCTCTCAGATAGCAACTTCTTCTCAATCGGACTTCACAGAGGACGACGTGCGTTGAAATCGCTTTTGATATATGGTCGTGTGCTGATTGGGATCATACAGCGCTTGCTTGGAAATTACTACAGGAACAAAGAAAACATCGTTCTGGACTCGGTTTCGCCGGAACAGACGCCACACATTGTCATAACCACTATTCCTGATACCTGGAATGAGCAAGGGGTTGCCTGGCTCAACCGCGTCGACCCACAGTGCCCGGATGACTTAATGGTTCCCTCGATAGAACTGACGGAAAAAGTTGCTGGTCTACAACCTGTCATTCCGCAACCACCTCAAACACTTACCACTGCTTCTACAACTCAACTGCTTCCCAAAACAGTGTTCAGCCACTCAAAATTTAATACTACGGTATGCGACATATATGCGCGAGTATTTACGGAGATTGAATCATTTCGTCTAGGTGGAAAGCTGTTCAATTGAACGAGCTAATCTGTTTTTGACTAATGTAGTCACTACTCTTCGGCGGCATACTTGCAAGGCAGTTGTTAGTATATGTCGTTTCTATCATACACCTTCTATCTTACGCCTGCTTTTCAGGCGTTTAACGCGAGTCAAGTTGCTTTATCGTACCGAAAACGGTACGACGCTGAGCTGCCCTTCTCAAAAATTGAAAAATCCTTTGTTTGGACAGACCCTGCCGAAGTAAGTTTTCTCCCTTCGTATAAGTCCCTTACTTACGATAGTTTACCCCATCAGCCTATTATCTCGTCTAGTCGTTTCGACTACCAGACTATGATTATTGACTCCCCTAACCCTTTCCGGATACCACACATCATCATCAACGCAGCACCTCCTGAAGATCCCTGGGTTGCCTGGTCCAACTCTGTCAGTAATCCGCAAGACTGTGGCTTCGGCCGTTATCTCACCGTGCAGGCTCGCGGTTTGTACTACCTTCACGAGCCCGAGGACTGGTCCGATGATTATGACTCGGTCGACGAAAACGATGAAAGCTTGCTTAGGGAATATATGAACTGTGGCGGAGATGACGATGAGGATGAATATGGGGAGGATTTCATCAGTACCTTGGAATCTTATGGCGAATTTGACCCGGACGCAGTAGAGGCTGATACAGACAGCCCCAGTTCTCTGGAGTCTCCCCTGCCTCAAACACCGGACGAGGAGGACGACTTCAATACCGCGTTCGAGCGTGCGTTAGCCCGAAGGATGCATTATGATGCTGCTCAGGGTCTTGAAGTGATCGAGGAAGAAGAGTATGACGAGCTCGCGCTCACTCGCTTTGACAACGGTGCAGAAAAGTCTAGCATCGCAGACGATAAAGACCGGGACTCATCATACTCGGTCTGTCAATTGCATGCCTTTGAAGAGGAGCCAGCGTCCGCTTGGTCGTGTTGGGGAGATGAAGAAGAGGACGAGCTTCCGTCGTTGGACGACGAGTGGTATCAATCTGTGATTAAACGCACGCAAAGTGTGTCTGAGGTACAGTGTTAGATGATGACACGCTATCATGATCTGCTTTGGTTTGAGTTTTCATCGCATCTTCGGCATTGACTCATATAGACTTTGCATATCTATTTTGCGCATGGACGTCCCTTCTGCTCTCTGTATCGTGTGGCTTTGCTTTCTGCATGACAATCCCTAGAAGTAGACTTCTAGATGGACCGTGTTCATTTATTGATTATCCTTCTCGCATCTTTATTCGTGGACTTACCCTTCACCCAAACTCCTCTTCCCGGTGCCCTCCTCTCCTCTTTTTGCACCCATTTCTGTACTATAGTCACTTTTACGCGCCACGCCAGCACTGCTTTATATCGCGACATACTCCCGCAAACTTGTTTGCGTTGTTGTACCATATCAGCTTCGGATCGAATCCGTGTATTTAGATCCTTTACCCACCCCACCTCACTGCGTTTACCTCCTCATCCTCATACCCGTTACCGTATCTCTCACTTTTTATTACGTTCTCGTTCAGTTGTATATCTCTTGCATACCATCGTCTATTTTATTCTGTGTATCTTTACCATATCTACCATCTTCATTTGACTTTTCTTTTCGTGTATACGAGACAGTTCTCTTGTTTGCGTTATCTTTATAGAATTTGGTTATTTGTGACCTCTGAATTCTTGGGAGGAGTCGACGGTGTAGAATCCGGAAAGCGTCGTGTCAAAGCGTGCGTGTGTGAGTACTCGGGTAGGGTTATAACTACCACCATCTTCCAACTCATACAATGTTCATGCCAACCCACTTGCAATTCATTTACGAAAGGACCTGGGGCCCGCCAAAGTCCGTGAAGTAATCTGTAAGCCCAGAAGGTTAAGTATATCGGACGAGTGTGGGTCGACCTAATATTAATGGCCCATAACGTCAACGATCATCGTCTCGCGTCCGAGGTGCTCGTTTTTCGACTCATTCAAACCACTCAATTATGCCGCATGGATACGCAATGCTCCAGCCGTCTACCAGTTTAAATATACTCGCAATTGATTGAGGGAAACGTAACATTCCAACTCACAATGATTGCTCAAGGAAAGACAGTCCTGATCACAGGCTCTTCTGACCCTCGTTCGCTAGGATGGACGGCAGCGAAGATCCTTGCTTCTGGGCCTTATGGATTCACCCATGTCATCTTATCGGTAAGCTCTACACTACACCCTGAGATCGTTTTGACCATGTAAATTTCAAACCATGAAAAATAGGGCAGGAAAGAGAAGGCAGTACAAGACGCCGCTCAGGCTCTCCGAGACGTTCTCGGCTTGTCAGCATCTTCTGCAGCGCAATGTACAGTGAGCGCAGCTGTCCTTGATGTCAGCGATTCGGATTCCATCAAGCGTCTCGCGACTCTCTTAGCCAGCACTGACGGCCCCCTAGCTGCCTACGGTGGTCGTCTCGACGTGTTGACCAATAATGCTGGGATTGGAGCACCTCCGGGACGTACGGAAGGGACAACAGAAGCGAATATGTTCTTGAAGACGGAGGAGACGATAGCGGAGGATATCTTGTGTGTGATGAAGACGAATGTGGCTGCCGTGGTTGAACTGACGAGTAGGTATCATTTTCATGGGTTCATGGAACTGAATGAGATGCTATGGGTGATCCTACGCAAACAGATAGTCTTTTGCCGGTGTTGGCACTGTCCTCTGCTCCGCGTGTCGTCAATGTTTCTTCTGCTCGAGGATCTCTTTCTTTTGAAGCGGGTCTTCCTCCTGAGCGAACTGGCGCATTGGTATACAATGCCAGTAAAGCTGCTCTGAGTGAGTTTTACATGTCCAGTACTTCCGATGAATGGATATTGCTGATTCAGTACAATTCAATTCAAGATATGGTAACTGTTATACAATCCAAAAACCTACCCGCTGTTGCAGGTAATTGATTCTTTACCTACATTTCTTTGCTCTTGTGTGCTCAATGTTTGCTCTTTAGCGGGTTTGAAGGTCAATGCAGGCTCGCCAGGTCATGTCAAGACTCCCGTGAGTTTCTTCCCTGGCCAATCCAATGATCATATACATTAATGTAATCTCTCATTTTGTTCGATCTAGTTCAACAACTTTAGTGAGTCTCAAGTAAAACTTGTCTTTCTTTCTATTTGACAATATCTCTTTACAGTTGGCCACCGAACCCTTGAGGAGGGTGCAGGTGTCATCGTCCACCTGGCTACCCTCCCCGAAGATGGACCAAGTACGTCTTGCACGTCTTGCAGTTGTCCGTGTCAACTAACCAGAAGGAGCAACAGCTGGTCAACTTGTAGGCGACCATGCGCCATACTCTACTAACGGGCGTTTTGTACAAATCCCATGGTAGCTGCTGTCTTTTTGCTACTATAACCAGCTTACAATGTAAAGAATGCGAAGAAGTTGAATCTCAGCTTCATACTTTGTTGTATTTTACGGTTTTTACCAACGACGATCAATTTATCTCATCACCTGTCCCTACGATTGACGATAAAACGCTGTGACGTCTCTGAGAACGTCCTCTGCAGACGGTCTTTCCTTTCGTTTGCTAGACCAGCACCGGATCATGAACTCCCAATGGTGATCATTGATTAAACTACTCTTGTCTGACGGACGAGATGGATGTGCTTGGCGATGTATCACTGCCATGAGAACTACGGAGTCACGCATGCCGTGAAACGGAGTGCTACCCGAGAGGACCTGATAGAGAATAGTCCCCAAGTGAGATTTTGTCGCAGAAGGGGCATGACCAAGATACTCGCCTCGTACATGACGCTGGCAAAAGAATAGATATCACTGCTATAGCTTACTTTACGCGGTCCATCCACGCGGTAAAGCTCTGGAGCTCCCCATCGCACATTGCCTCCTTGACCCATTGAAGATGTTAATTCGGACTGTCCGTCCCCAAATTTCCTTTTGATTCGAGATAGACCGAAGTCGCACAGCTTTACATGGCCACAGTCGATGAGAATGTTGGTCTATTCCATACAAGATAATGAGTATGAGCATGTCACTAGAACCTAAAACATACGGGAGTCAAGTCGCCGTGGACAACGTTCTTTGAGTGAACTGGAGGCTTTGAAATTAAGACGAGAGCTAGAAAATACGCCGTACCAATGACACTCACGATATGCAAGTCCCTCGGCCACTTCTGTAAGCTAGGAATACAGGTCAGGCCGTCGTGAAAGCCGGGGGGAAGGAATGAGACTCACCAGTCGTAACCGAACTGCTAATGGAGGTGCATTTGAACGAATATAGTTACTCAAAGTACCACCCGATACCCAAGGACAAACCATGGATATAAATGGAGGGAAATCACTAGTTATGCCTAATAGTTGGAGCACGTTCTTATGCTTCAGAGTGGCCCATGCATCGACCTCACGACGTATTCTCTGAGAGCCAGGAGGAAGTGTCATGAGGGAGTGTGCATATTAAAGAAATAGGCTAACCTTATTGATCCTCTCTTCGTCTTTGCCTTCAACTTTACGAATTATTTTCACTGCCACGGTCTGCATTAATCAGCAGGCAGCATCTGAACGATGATGGATAAGTAGTTGCGTCTACCTTGCGTACACCCTTCTCTTCCAGTATCCCACGATAAATGTTGGCAAAGCCTCCTCCAGCAGCAGCATGACCCCCCAATGAGATCTTCCCGTTCAGATTAGCTGGTCGAGTATCAAAGCCTGCGCAGGGGTCATCAACGCTCTTCCGCCGCCGAGGTTTCTGTTCTGTCGGTGCTGATGTCGATGCTACCTGAGGCCTTTCCTCTGCTCCCATCTTGAGAGTCACCTTCTCCGACGTCTCCACGAGGTCTGCGGAAGCCGATGATTTATGTTTCGACTCTGTGGTCGTCAACGACGTGTAAACCCCATTCCGTCGCGCTCTTCCTGCCTCGGATGTATAGCCATAAGGTGTATCGACCGAATTCACGGGTAGGCGAAAATGGTCGAGGAATGGCATGAAAAGAGGAATGAAGGTCGTTCAGCGTCAAGAGCTTCGACCCTGGGGATGGGTCACCAGGAAGCAGGCTTTCGCTAAAGTAAATAGCTGTTAAATTACCTCTGGGCGCCTCATGTGCGAATGAATTGCGATAGGTCTAGTCGTTGATGTCAATGAATAATGATAAGTACACATGAGCAGGTCGTGTAACGCAAGGACCCATATGTTTATATAAGCGTTCACAAAGTCGCATGAGTGACTGCACAGCTCCGCCGGTGAGGAAAAAAAAGGGGGTAGTGAAGTAGTGAAGGGCGATAATGGTAGCGTCTACGATTGTGACACCACGCTTTCGATTTTATCATATTTGCCCTTCAATGGAATTCACAAAACAAGCTCTTTTTTGCTGTATCCGAAGAATCCCTGAAGATGAGTATAACATTGTGAAAGAATAGACAAGCCGCTCGCCATGCAACCACAAAAGATATTTTCTCATATGTCTAACAACTTGCTCTGCAAAATTGCGATGTCCAGCATCAAAAGGCATTGTCACTGAATCAGGAAAAAGTCAACCCATTGGCAATGACAACGACAACGAAGACCGTGAAGCAACAAAAGTCAAAGAATGAATCATATCTGGCCTAATAGAATCCGCATTTCGTTCTCTGGACATGAAACCAGCTCGGGGTTGCAAGACCTGGAGAAGCATCCCGTTTCGAATAGAAAACGAAAGGGTCGATCGGGGTATACGTTGTGACGAGTATACCACCACGTGTATAATCACTGGGCGAAGGAACAGAGCAAGAGAAGTTGTTTCAAAGCTCACCCTTATGCAAAAACACTTTGGCCTACGGCAGACGCATAGTAATCCGACTCTGTGAAGTCTCGGCTGGTTCACTCGACCAGCTTGCGAAGGCGCATCGAATTGCACATAGTTTTGTGAGAGCGAGGGTGTATCAAAGCTTCAATTATAAGGAAACATGCAATATACAAATAGTAATAGTGCTGCCGAAACTCGTCATGCTAGAGGGCTGATCAACCTATAGAAATCCAGGCTGAGTGAGCAATTTTCGAAACGAATGGAGAGAGCGCACTTGATCAACGAAGGCTGAGGGTTGCTTCGAGTAAAGCCAACATATATGATCATTGGAATCCATGCATAGTGAAGCACAGTCTACAAGGTGAACGAATCCAATTCAACTGAGTCAACAATGACTAGAGACTGAAAAATGGTTGACGCACCCGACCAACGTCAATTACTTTTGCAAGTCTCTCCTAGTAAACATAAGAAAAAAGGTCATTACTGGCAGAAAAAAAGACAAACTTTTGTATCCTCGGAAGGCATGGTGGACGTCTTTTTGAATGAGTGAGACAGAGTCGGCAAGCGCCGAACGGGCAACTTTCACAAAACTTTCACCACGCGTGAACACCCAAAACAAAATGCCTCTCGGACCCTCCTCCTCAGCAATTCACATCCAAAACGTCTCTCCGGCTGGGGCTCAAAATGCACCGTTAGTTTCAATAGTATATCTGTTGGTGACGGTACACTGATCAATCGCTGTAATTTACTAGTCGAACACCAACGAGTATAACTATCCACCCCGTAGCTCTTTTTTCCATCCTTGACCACTATCTGCGTCGCAAAGATGATCAGGATAGAGTGATAGGCACCCTTCTTGGCACGCGTACCGACACCGAGGTCGAAGTTAGGTCGTCTTTTGCTGTTCTACACAGCGAAACCAGCGAACAAGTTGCTGTGGATATGGAATACCATCGGTCGATGTATGAACTACACCATAAAGTCAATCCGAAGGAGGTTATTGTTGGATGGTACGTCTGGGACTATACTCCTAGAATGCTAGTCGAGTTTCACGAGCCTTTTACAGGTACTCTACAGGATCAAATCTTAACACCTATTCGGCCCTTATTCAAAATTTCTACTCGCAAGAGACTGCTCCTCATCAAGCTGTTCATGTATCTCTGAATACCAGTGTCGAAGAAGGTCAACAGGCCGGTGTAAAGGGATATGTCAGGTACGTATTCTTCTGCCTTTTAGTCATTGGCGTTTTTCCGACCTCAGGAAAAAAATTCTAGTTCACCTGTTGGTGTCTTCCCTAAACCTGAAAACTGCGTTTTTGTTCCCGTGCCAGTTGAGCTACGATTCCAAGATTCAGAAAGAAGCGGTAGTAAGTGTATAATGTACATATATAGATTCGGCTCTGAAACTCCCTCCCAGTTGACCTCCTCACGTCGACTGCCTCCTCCTCCACCGCCATGTCTTCCCAACCTATCACAGACCTCGAAATCCTCGAGTCCTCCATCCAAAATGTCTGTGACATGCTGGATCGCGTACTTACGTATGTGCGTGCAGTCCTCGCAGGAGAGGTGAAAGGCGATCCTGCACTAGGCAGGTACCTCATGGATACCCTTGGTGCAAGCACAGATGATCTAGAGAAAGGCGGCTTCAATGCAAGGCTGCAGGATACCCTGATGATATCTTATTTAGCAAACCTCGTCAGGTCGCAAGCAGAGGTGTCGTCACGTTTAGCGCTCATTAGCGCATCATAGTCATAAACACCATGTACACTTGTACTATGTAGAGGAGAACGTATCCGAGAGGATTGGTTTATCCGAGCCACGGTGATAAGGGATGAAGGTTGTAGGGTGCTAATACTACAACTCGTGTGTCCAGAAGGCCATTTCCTTCGTCAAGAGTTGAAGATGCGCGAATGCTGTAGATCGTGTCGTGCAGCAAGCAGCTCTCCCAATGGCCAGGTATTTGCAGGTCCATGCTTTGTCTCGTCGAAATTCTCGTCGCATCCAGATAGAACTTCAGTACGTAAATCTTTGCATTTAGCCACAGCTTCTTCAATGATTGGGCGCGAAGAATGCAATAGGATTTGCTGAGCATTGTAAGGACCGATCTCGTTCAATCGTACGGAGGCTGAGAGAAGACTGCGAGCATGCAGAAAGATGTGTAAAAACTGAGAACGGTCTGTTGGAGTGAAGGCGATTAGCATGAGAAATACCAGCCACAAATTCGTCTTCTTACCCAATGCCAACCCAAGGGTAGCAGTTAGAATGCCCCAGCATATAGGTAGATGACCGTGAGCATCTTCACGTCTCACGAACGCTTTGTATTTAGACACTAAGAGATTCATTCTAGAATTGGTCCTTTTCGTTCTTTCGTCCATAGCATGCGATTGTGAGATAGAGGGCGGAGACGTGAACCCTTTCGAATACAATGTAAGTAAAGCCACGCCTTGGGCTTTAGATGCCCTTCTAGTAACATGATTGAGGGTCATGATCTCGTATAGCTGATCTAGCTCTCGGAGGGTCGTTAGGACCTTCTCCATTCCGTCTTCTCCTTTCTCACTCAGGTCTTCCTCCATATCGCGGTATCCTTCTACCAAACGATGCGCATCCGACACAAAAGGGAGCGCACTTCGTGCATACGATGCGATACTGTCGCGCATGAAGGTGAGCGTCCTACTTGAAGGGTCTCCCGAACCAAAACCATGCTTGATATATGATTCTAAACCAGATGACGCGACAAAGGAGCCAGTCGGTAAGTTGCTATCAGAGAGCAGAAGTAAAATGTATGTCTCATCGTCGCTGTTCATCGCGAGCGACGGACAAGGAGATGTATAGGGCCTAGGCGAACCCGGGAAATACCGGCTAATAGATAGACACGTGATAGATGCCGATAAATCCGTGTGTCCGGGTGGTGAGTTCCGGCTTTCTGGCCCTCGCTACGTTGACCCAATAACATATCTTTGTTCATACCACCACATTTTCTAGACAGCAGCCTCCTTGGAAATGTCCTTCAAGGCTGCTCGAAGCATTGCTACTGCGTCTTCTCATCATGCTACTCGTCCTAGACTTCCTAGAGTTGCGGTCTCTATGCTATCCCAGACGTACTCTTCAAGGGCATATAATTCATCTTTAGCCACTACTCAATCTTCACCTTCATCTGTGGACCCGGCTATCTTCAATTCTACTAAGATCTCTTCACCATCTAGTACTGATCCTTTTGCGCCTATATCTACGCCCTCTACCGCTCAGCAAGGTTCTCAGCTCAATGTGACTGATTTGTTCACGTTTCTGACTTGTATCCCYGAACAGGACACACTACGCCTTTACGACACTACCAACGCTTAATTGACGCCGAAACTTTAAGAGGGGACGAACATCAGACCCGCATAATACAGAAGTTGCAGGATTTACACGATAATTTGTTAGATTATACCCCACCTCCCGTTCCAGAGCAGAATGGCTCAGACTCTCTAGTGAGTCGATGAATTTCCATACAGAAACTCATATTCTCACAAACAGCTATCAGTTCTCCCGCCTCTTCTCCCGAAGCCAACCCGCACCCGCTGGCCCGCCAGAGAACGCTCCGAAAGGTCTCTATCTATACGGTGACGTTGGTACAGGGAAGACCATGCTCATGGACCTCTTTTACTCCACTCTACCACCACACATCAAACGCAAACGACGCGTACATTTCCATGCGTTCATGATTGATGTACACAAGCGCTTACATGCAACTAAAATCGCTATGGGCCATGAAGGTGGTGATCCAATCATACCAGTAGCGAGAGACTTGGCTCGAGAGGCGTACATTTTGTGCTTTGACGAGTTTCAAGTGCGTCAATGGCTGCAAGGAGCGGATAGTGAGCTGACTCTTTCCGAAAATGCTAGGTGACAGATATTGCTGATGCAATGATTCTTCGTCGACTACTCGAGAATTTACTGAACTATGGAGTTGTCTGTGTCATAACTTCGAAGTAAGAGCCTCTCATATATGTCTGAAATCGATTATATCTTATAACTCCGCCCGGTAGCCGACATCCAGATGATCTGTATAAGAACGGGATACAAAGATCGAGCTTCATACCTGCCATAGACCTTCTCAAGTCGCGCTTTGAAGTTACCGATCTTGATTCTGGAACAGGTGAGTCTTACCTTTACCGGTGCAATATGTAGAAGCACAAACAAATTTCTGGTCAGATTACAGACGCGTGCCTCGCGCGCTGTCGAAGGTCTACTATGACCCGCTGACTCCTTCTAATGCTCTGGAAATCGAGAAGATCTTCAAATCTTTTGCCTCGCAGGACCCAAATGATCCACCAATTCATAACCGCGAGCTGAAGATATGGGGCCGGTCGCTTCACGTTCCGGAAAGCACGAGCCAGGTCGCGAAATTTACCTTCAATGACCTCTGTGGGAAACCTCTAAGCGCAGCGGATTACTTAGAGGTAACGAAGACATTTGGAACGGTTTTCGTGCTCGACGTGCCAAAGATGGGGATGGACAAGAAGGATATGGTAGGGGGATTTCGTCTGGGCTGCTCCGCATCGCATAGTTCATACCTTAATGCTGACAGGCACGAAGATTCATCACGTTTATTGATGCTTGTTACGAAAGCAAGGTTAGTGACGTTGTGTAAATTGCATACCTGAATGGCGATAAATCACCTCTTGCACAGACCAAATTATTTGTCACATCGGAGGTTCCAGTATACCAAGTTTTCTCCGACGAAGGTTCCCATGATAGCTCGAAATCGATGTCTGACCACATGCGAAGCGTCATGGATGACTTGGTGTGTACCTTTGGCCGCGTTTTAATTCTATTTGTTACTCATCATCTGACTCTCGTCACAGGGAATCTCACAAGATATTGTGGGCAAAAGCTCTATATTTTCCGGTGAGGAAGAAGTGTTCGCCTTTGCTAGAGCCTGCTCGCGATTGGTCCAGATGGGGAGTAAAGAGTGGGTCGACACTGCTGGTCTACGTTAGACGTCGCATCTGTTCTGGTATATTGTATATTCATCCGACGACATTTAATGTATCATGTTAGGACCTGCGCGTACCAAGCTTCAAGCTACCCCGTGATCAGTGCGTTTGACGTATTCGTCCAACGCCTCCGACCTCCTTGATCAATCATTCAGTATCCCCGCTGGCTTCATAACTGTGTTGTCCATATCGGCGGTACTAAGTCCTTTTTTTTCACTTCCTTTTACGCAGGGGCGCGCCTGATGGACCTATGCACTCATTTAGTCGCTGTCTGCGCTACCAATTCCCTGGCTGGAATATACATTCCAAGCCTGATTTTCGACATTGTTCTTATTTCCAACAGGAATGACCCTTGGAGAGTCCGTTTTAATCGAAGAAAAATCTTTGGAAAGAACGATTTCAACCACTGTCGTCCCAAACTCCGAGTCCGAGGCAGCAATGTACGTTGGCTAACCGGCGATATTGCCACATTCAGTCGAACGCGATTTGAATGTTCTATGGCCTTTCATGGCTGCCATCTCTGACTCGAACTCCGCTCTCTACACACTAACAATTGACTGGTTCCGTGCACTCTTTTGATATCATCATTCAATCAAGCACCATGGTGCTATGGCTATGGACAGAAACATCGGGAGTTGAATTCTTCAGGGTTATCGACATCTCTCGTTCAACACATTTACATGTCCCGACGCCATTTTCCAATTCAAACAATTCAAAGCGGGGTGCAATAACCAAATATCTCCCACAAAGGCCGCGATACACAACCGCCAGGTTCACCTTGTTCTTCACCACCTTCTGGTCTTCCTGCTTCTATCTGCCAGTATGGGTCATGGCTGATGGTGCCTACTCTTTTTTAGTGTGGTTTCCGTACAGTAGGCTTCAAGAAGTTAAAAACGTGTGCATCGCTTCCCGACAATGGTAGAGCCCTATGAACTGACGTCGACACTGCCCGAAATTTCTTCGCAGTGTATCTGACAGTCCTGAATGCTGTCCTCTATGACCTCAAGCATTGCAAAACCGCTGTGATCTACGTCATTCTCTTGGACTGGATGATCTTAGGTCTAAGGTAAATCAAACAGCTGAGCAGTGAGTTCCGGTGCATATCATTTCAAATGGGCTATTTTACGAGAATATGTTTTCCACTCTCGTTATGTTCACAGCGATAAAACTTCCGCGGAACGTCATGTTGCACTTCTGTTCGGTGATTGAAGGGGCTTTCTTTTAATTTGGGTATGATCATTCAGTCGTTTTTCTAAAAACAGCTCTCAAACTCGTGCGCTCTTTCCGTCGTTTTTCTCCTGTCACAGGTTGTGTCAAGTCCGAGCCGTCGATTCATCATGATGCGCTGCCTTCAAGAATAAGCGAAACAAGCTCTCTGTCGTCATGAATTGTCAGAACAAAGTATCATACTTCGTGGAGATCTTCGTTTGTTATCGAGATGTCTGATAGAATTACTTCGACAGTCCACGCAACTGCTCATGCGCCGACCATTGGTCAAATGCGAGTGTACGTGAGTGGAGCTCCACTGAAGATCACTCTTCAGAATTTAACATCCCCTAGTAGAACGCCACATTCGGGCCTTGGCTAACTTCGCGGGATAAAATCGACCTCTAAATCAATTGCTTAGCCCAGCAGAAAACCGAAAATATGCACTCCGTGTTGCCAACGTGACCGAGAAGACCACCAGAAACGACGCCTTCAGACATTTGTTGGATTCATTTCGGGGAAAAACCTCTCACTGTTCAACTATCTCATCTTTTTTGTGCAGCTTCTAGGGACATCATTCGCCAATGAATGAATGAGTACTCCACAACCTCACCATCTCGTACTCCACTTCGACATTCGACAACGCAAACGCAAGCACAAGGCCAGGAATAATTGGGCTCTACCCCGAGCAAGACCTCGGACATTCAACTTGCAGGTCCTTTAATTTATTCGGAAAACATATAAAAACCTCTGGAATTGGGCTTCAGTTCTTTACTCGAACACCAGCAGTCGTCGTTCAAGTACTCTACTCAGCTAAACATGCAGTTCAAATTCGCTTTTGTCACCGCTGCTCTCGCTACCCTTGCGGCCGCCACCCCGTCTCGTCGTAACGAGCCGGCTAGCGACTGCAGCACTGGCGATCTTCAGTGCTGCAACAGCGTTGTGCCTGCTACCGATGCTTCCGCCACCAAAGTCTTGGGCTTGCTCGGCATCGTCTTGCAGGACGTTGATGTCCTCGTCGGATTGACTTGCAGCCCCATCTCCGTCATCGGCGTTGGAAGCAGCAGCTGGTAAGTATATTCTCTCGGTGCCGAGATATGATTCCCATGCTCAAGTTTTCCCTCTAGCTCTGCCAGCCCCGTTTGCTGCTCTGACAACTCTCATGGTAAGAGATATCTGCAGAACTCGTTTTGAGCCTTTTGCCATATCCTCAGTGTTTATTGGGCTCATTGCTAACTGAATGTTCTCCAGGCACTTTGATCTCCATCGGCTGCGTTCCCGTCGACCTTTAAATGGTTTTCATACTCAGCGCATTTCCGTTTCGTGTTCGAATTATTATGGTGGACATTTGAATGAGTAGATATGGGGTCTCGCGTATCTACAGTCGCGTCGTTCACAATGTCGGACATGTATGAAGCGATTGATTTGTACTATAATCAGTTTGTTTTGAATGGATTGGGAATTGTGATATGAAAAACTGTGGGCGATGTCGAGATTCATGTCAAGTCAGTCAAGGAGTTTCTGATGCCAAGTATGTATTGAGTCCTTCATGTACATGCGCACGCTACAGCTTGTGCAGTGTCCTGTACAAAGAAACTTTCGTCACCGACTACCCAACGATAAGTAGTTGCGTTGTGCGTTTGAATATGTGAACTCGATGCCCAATAGAATTGATATGTACTTCCGAACTGGAAATCATGCCTGATAGTTCACAGTTCAGCCACCACCAATGATAATTCAGCGAATTATAAGTTGTGGTACAGTGTAATAATGATACAATGAATCTTCTTTTGTTTCTTCTTCATACAACGCACCCCTTATATACCCGTCAAACCCTTGCCCTTGTTGTCAATGACTGCACTGCCTCGGGCAGAGTTCGTCTGGAAGGTTTGGGTAGTGATGCCTTCGCCTGCCTGCGACTTGCCTTTCTCCAATATGAACTGCACAACATCTACGTCCTTGCTAGATCCGAAATCATTCTCCAACTGCTGCTTCGACGGTTTGCCAAGAATGCCTTGTGCACCTTGGTTCGACCAAAATACTTGGAATGCTGACGATTGAGATTGATATCAAAATCAAGTCTGCCAGGTCATCGAGGAGGAATACATACAATCAACGACATCAGCTAGCGGTATTGAGCTGCAAACATATCACGGGTGAGACCAAGGATTCTGGTTCAAACGAGAAATGAAAACTTTACGTGTCTAAAGAAGGGAAACAGAGTATCAGCAACTGATCGAAAGGGTCTCAGCCATGGATCCTTACCTCCTGCACTCCATTTCTTATACTACAAAAGGAAAAACGCGTTATTCACTGAGATCGCCCTCATCTCTTGCAGCTAGAGAAATTTACCTCCGCAGGGTTCACTATGATCGTGTACTCGTCAGTCTTCTGAGAGTCGGGTTTGTAGATAACTTTGGTGAGTTCGCGAGGCATTGTGATAGACGATGAATTAAGATGAAAAGGCTATTTAGTGGCACACGAGTGGTAGTAGAGGTAAGAAAGGAGGAGGTGGCAATGATTCCAGCTTTTATATCCGTTCCCCGATGACGTCGAGGTCTGGAGTGCCTCCTCGTGATCTGACGTCACGCGACTCTGCTCACGTGATGGACTAAGGATCTGGAGTCTGGAGAGGTCTGGAGGCTGGACCCTGGTCCAGGTCCTGACTAGGGCTGGGGAGTAAACCTCCCGGCCACCCCAATTAGGGTTTACGGCCGGTAACTTACCGGTTTCTTACCGGTAAGTTACCGCCAAGTTGAGGACACCTCCGGGAGGGTAGTAATTTACCAGCAGCACGTGACTGGTGTAAGCGCTGCCTGACACTCAAGTAGATGTTGGAATACGTCTGGAAGAGTATAAGTAAGCACCACAGCTATCAGAAAGAGCTAGAAAGGTATCGAGAGGTGGAGCTGAGGTGTTTGGGCAATGCGGCACACAAGATTTGCTGCAGTCCGGGCACCGGCTTTGCCGGCAGTTCCCAAACTCCCACGGTCAATCCGCGGTGCTTTCGAAAGTCGCTAGCAGCTAAGTACGTAGTGCCACCTGCTTGCTGCCAATTGTTCAAGACTCAGTGCTAAGTATAGGCACTGTATGTACACAAGTCGAAAGAAAAAATCAACAAATTCTTTGGAATTTTGAAAAATTCGCGGCGAAAGGGTCATGTGACCTAGTCACGTGAAAGTAAGAAACAGTAAAAAACGGTAAGTTACCACGGCCAAACGGAGGCTCCGGTAAGTTACCGGTCAGAAACCTCCGGGGGGGTTTACTCCCCAGCCCTAGTCCTGACTCCTGGACCAAGTGGCGTGTGGCGTATTGCACAGCCACAGCTGCAAGGGTCCAGCTTCGTTCCTTCAACAAACTGTCCATGTGTTACTGGCTATTCAATTCGTTGGACGGAAAGGGTACCGGAATTTTATATGGACACTCTGACACTCAGTAATCGGCGTAGAAACGGAGACAAGTTCTTTTGTTGAACATGGGGTTGTCGAAGTTATACCACAAGCAACTCTTCTTCAGAGGCTGGAGAGTTTCGTCGGTTCGAGGCTTGAAGCTTAAAGCTCGTACAAGAAGTCTATTCAATTCGTTGACTGATGTATTCTCATGTTCCGACGGCTCCTTATCAAAGTATGTTACTCCCGCGAGGCACCACACTTCTCCTTCTCAATTGATATCAAGGGCTTCACAAGACTTACAGACTCGAGAACTCTCGGAACGGAATATGTATGCAGTAACATTGCAGCTACTCCGTGGCTCTGGAACTCGAACTCTAAACGCACAGAGCTCGACCGCTGTAACTCGCAACGTCTCTTAGAGTGGGTTAGCTACAATTGCTTTACATACCGGATGAAGTAACTCTCTTTTCTGGCCGCCATTTTATTCCTAGGTTGTATTCTGACATGGTGTGATACTGTCCATGAATAAACCAGAGTATTACAGAGTCAGAGGTTGACGCAACGCGACGCGACGTATGTAGCACGGGATCAACCACAGCTATCACTGATCACAGTAGTGTATATCCCGCCCTCTTGTAAGTAAGTACGTGCTGATAGTGCTGGCATAGACAAGTTTGGACAGACACAAGTCAAACCTCGACAGCTATGGTACTAAAATGTCCAACATGTTACGCCCAAGGTGACTCTTAATGATCTATTTTAGGATTACAAGCGTAGCAGAATCCCAAGGAATCTGAAGTGAATCCAAGCAGATTCCAAAAAACTAGTATGCCTTCTCTTAATTTTCACTAAAGTGTAGTAGAAACACTATTTCAACAAAAAAAGCTTCGGAGGAACAATAACTTATCACACAATGTAACAGAACATCACCAAATGTATCAACAATGCAATGTCCTAAACGAGACAGCTCTGCTCTTCCAGCGCAGACCAACGGATTTGGGATTGGCCTACTCTCCCACCATTCCCCGAGAGTCTGCCAAGTTTAGCGAGTGGCACCAAGGAAGGTCTGCTCTTTTTTTAACAACGGGGAACCTGACGGAAGGAACAACTCGACAAACCTGCCATGGGCGCACTGAAACGGAAATGCTGTCTCCGACAACTGCCTAACAAGCCGCTCGCACTGTTCATTGCTTAACGGATCGTTGAACATGATGGCACCTGGTTTTGTACGCGGCAGTTTTAACGCTACTCAGTGATGTGATAGAATCTTGCATTGGATCGAGATCCTTACCCCTGCAAGCCTTGGAATTCACCAAGTCAAGTAACTCTCTAGGACACCATCGTAGAGCTTTTAACCAATCGAACTCGCTYGCCGCTATTTCGGGTGTCGCTCTTCGGAGCGGCGCAAAGTCAGGCATATCAAGCTCCACCTGCGCAATATAC
>RCHF01001459.1:0-29091 GCA_003987895.1 Neonothopanus nambi | reverse complement strand
CAATCTTTCTTTATACAGAAGGAATGTTTCCCCAAATGCAACTGCTATATCCATAGTGAACACAAGGGTTGAAAGGCAGATGAAGGCAAAGAGGATCTTTTGTGCCCTGTTATTCACTCCTTGATACCTAGAGTCAGATAAGGATCAGGGAATGTTGTTTGAATTCTACAGGGTTACTCACATGAATGCCCTCATTGTCAAGAAAGCAAGGAGAATGAAGAGGGCTGAAATAAAATGAGGACAGTTAGTTAATCAACCATTGGATGTAAGTTCTCATTCACCATATCCAACTGCATATATACATAGTTCTGCAGTATCCATACAAATGTCAAACCCAGTATCAGAAAGCAGAGCATTGTCATCCGGTGTCATCTTGTATAGTAGACAGTGACAAGAATCCTGGGGAATAATACCATCTACTCCCTGACAAGGTCGTCTTATATCCAATATTCACAATCTTAAATTACAACTCAGTCTCAGTTAATGATAGATAACTTCTCACACTGATACATCTTCTGGATGAGATGAGTATTCAGTTTGATGGAATGGAGATCCTTGATTAGTTTATGTTTACATGATGAGTAGTATATTTCGTTACAGCTCAACACAACATTAAGATATAATCATCAGTGCACCAGAATGATCTTCCATTCCATCTGTTGTTCTGATATGAGCTGACTTGTCAGTTCCAGCTGTGCTCTCCTGTGTCAGCGCCTTCTCTGTTTTTGGGTGACTGAGCAAGTGTTAAAGTGATCTGTGATTGAATATCATTCCGTCGATACCATATATACCACATGTGAGTATATGGTGACTAAAACATAAGCTACTTTAACTTTTTTGTCTTGTCTCAACTGATATTAGTAAGGGACTGCTCTTGTTCTCAGAATATCAAAGTCATGGACTTGCAAGTCAATTGAGATGGATTCTCCTATTATTTATAGACAAGCTTCTGAGATATAGTTGCATGTCCTGAACTGTTGTGTGATCACGTTTCAGGCTCAACAGCTTCACATATTGATGTGGTGAATGAAGTTCTCCCTTTGTGTTCCCTACAGTAATACCCTTGCCTCGACAAGAAAAGTGAGTATGGGCACGAGCCCACTGAGAAAAGCACAGTGTTGCACATAGACGAACACCACAGGTGAATGGGAGAAAGGGGGAGAGTTTTTTAGTGCACGAAAAGAGATACGGAGGCAGAGACAGAGGTGTAGTTATTTGGTATGGAGTGTCAGGAGTGCCATATGTGTGAGATGGGGGGAATCATAAAGTCTTGTGGGCAAAAAGGTAGGAAGAATAATGGGCGATGGTGTGAATATTATGAAATAAGAATAGATACCATTACCCAACAATAACAATGCAACAACATCGAATAGCTGAGCAAAATGGAGACGCGGCAGCGTTGGGTGGGCATACAGACACACCATGGGAATATTAACTTGTTAGTGACCTAGCGAAGAAAAGAGAATTAATGAGTACGTAGATACAAACATCGTCGTTGTCAACGACGAAAGTAAAAGCTAGAAAAACGCACCTTCAAAACTCTCCTACCCTGATCCTCCTGTTCTTTCCCCATCACTCTCCGCATTCCCAACTGGATTCAGACTGAGGCCCAAAAGCACTGATACACTGCTGAAGATCTGTACCCACGTTCCATTTCAACTTGATATAGTAATATACGAAAAATGTGTCGTGACATACCTCCTAAACCGTGAACAGTCACAGGGGTCGGATTATCTTGCAAGGGCAGGATTATTTTGAATGCTAGTAAACGGATACTACAGTGAGTCCATCTCTGAGCACTCCAATGGCTAGAGGACATAGAAAATGACGGACATACCTATTCTGAGTTTAGACGACTGCAGCACGAAGAGGAGCCTAACTACGTGAGGCGCATAGAGGCCGTGATGCCAAAACTCCATCCCAGGAGGAGACCAATTACCGGAGTTGATATTGTCTACCAGAGAAAAAATTAAGAAGATTCCGACATATAACAAGGGAGAAAATGAAACGCACGAAGATGAGTAGTTGAGCGGGGAGGATGGGTGGGAGGAAGAAGCTGTGTAGAACGATTCGATAATTAGCTCAAGTTGAAATCGATGCAAATGGAGATGAAACTCGCACAGAACCTAGAGTAACTTTGGTTCCTTTTTCTCATTAGCCACACATCGATCCCGAGCTTCTTTCTCTCCCTCTTCTGTTACCCCTCTAGACGAAAATACCTCTGCCTCGACCGAGGTTGGCGGCATAGTTTGTGCTGCAGCGTTCACGGCTGACAATGATTAGAGGGATAACATGAGGTCATGAAAGTTGAAAGAAGATCCAAAAGTAGTTGTATTGTATAACAGTTGGATGGTAGTTTCATCATCGTATCCAATGGCGAGCACAGAAAAGAGGTCAACGTTTCCAACAACGAACCCTCATTCTCACGTTTCTGGAAACTCAGGCCACATGGAATTTCGGAGCGCTCAGGCCGAAACGTGGCTCTCTTTCGACTGTACGATGCATCATTGCTTCCTTCTTCCTTCTTTTCTTTTCAGTTTCAACGTTTCAACGTTTCAACAAATGCATTCAACAGAACTTTCATCAGTCAGTGTTCAAGTTTTTTTCTCCTCTCGCTCCTGCCCAAACGTTCGGCATTCCAGTAGGCTCAAGAGTGAAAGGTGGCAGTGAGAGAAAGAAAGAGGTTGTGTGTAGTATGTTATTATTACATCTCCTTCAAAACATGTCTAGATTTGACGTTATATGGTAAACTTCGCTTACCCTCCCAAACCTTCTTCGAAAAAGTTCCAGCAATCCAACCCACATCCCCTTCATTATACAATCATCCACCAACACAGGTCCCAATCTAATTGCTCCAGCAACCCAAATTGACCCGCACTTTACTTTCCCTTTCTCTTCCCCCTTCGAATTCTCTACATCCCCATCATTTATCATACATCATCCTGAAAAATCTGCTCCCATCAACCTCATCTCTCCAATTTGTATTCATGAATAGTACACCAGAAATACGGAATGGACCGAGTCGAAACAAACTGACCTTACCCTCTACAATTGCCGTGCATCCACCCAGGATTCCTTCCGAGTCGTTCCTTGTATTTGTGTTTGGACTGTTAACATTCTGCGATCCTGCAGATGTGGAGGGCAAGGGCGAGGGGACAGAGTGACGTGGGTTCTTTGGCCGTGGGTTGGTGATACATGGGTGGTTTGTTATGATTGAGACGGCATTGGGGAGGTAGGTTTATGGGAGGCCTAGGAAGGAAGGAACGTTCATGCGTTTAGGGTGTAGATTTCAGAAAACGTTTATTGGGATTGTTGAGCTCAGGGGAAGCTGCATGTAAGCACTGTAATAATGACATATCCACATAGACCCAGTCACTGTTAATTACTAAGGTCTTTTAACTCAATTTCAAACAAAACATATCAACCCTCTCACTCGAAGAAACCCACAGCCCAYACCGAGTCTCTTTCCCAAACCCAAACTCCCTCTCAATAATGATATCCCCCATCGCTTCATTCYGAGTCTTACTCATACACACCTCAAAAGGCCCTATCTTGAGTGCTCCATTTCRTCACYRAAGTACGTGGATGTTGTGTATAGATGCTGGTGGATGAGGATGCTTGTTTCAATGTCACGGTACGAAGGGAGTTGTCAGTTGTGGAGGTTTCAAGTCCTCCGCTGATGTACCGATGCCTTTATAAACCCCTAACAACACCCGCTACATCCCTAACATCATATATTCTCAACTTATTTTGCTCGTGGTAGAGAATTTGCTTTTTCCATAGGTAACATACCCTCATTCCTTATTTCTTATGACACGCCGGATCGTCATCCCATTACCTACACCATTCTAAACTTCAATCAGGTGCTATTTGGTTAGTATACCATACACACAATACAGATGAGAAATACACCGTTCTTGGGCATTATCATCGTTGTTTATGGTCATACAGCTTTCTAAATGAGAGGATTCAACAAGTGTCTTGATAATTTTGTTTCATTTCAGTTTTCATCTCTGCTTATGTTTTGCCTTACCTGCACCTCATCACACATATGTGGAATAGCAAGCATCACCACTGATCTGTCAATGAAATTCATGACATTACAAGCCTTAACAAACATTTTTTGTTGATTAAATCCCACTTGGTAATAGATAGAGTATCAGAAATAGTGAAGGTCCAACTGTGAACAAGGCAAATAAATAGTAGGTAGGTATTGCATAAAAACCCAGGAATAGATAGAGTATCAAATCAGTATATGAATTAAAAGAAAAGAAAGAAATGAAAAGAAACTGCTACCACCAAAGTCTGTTGCAACAAGACATAGACATTCACTCCTCCAATCCACCACTATCCTGCTGACCTTCAGACCCACCCAGAACATCCATCTCAATATCATCTCCTGAGTCAGTGATTCTTCTCACCAGAGAGCTCTCATGCATATTAGAAGACCCTGATGCTTCACCCTCTACAAACTGCAATGTAGTGAGTGTAGAATTCTCAGCTGATCTTCTATTGTTCTCCAGAGATAGAGAGGATATCTCTGACATTGTCTCCTCTAGTACAGACTTTCTGTACTTGATGAGAGCAATCACAGCAACTGGATAAATGGCCTGTAGAGAATGAAAACAGTCAAGAGCTAGTATTGGAATAATCCATGAAATATTCATACTGAGGCACAGTTAAATACTGCTTCAATAATATCAACCAGAAATGTGGCACCATTACTGTTAGCAACTGATGCAGGTAGCTGGGAAAGTATGAGAATTAGCAATACTTGGGTTAACTAACAGACATTAGCCTTCAAAAAGGGAGCTGAGTGATATGGTTTACTTGAATAGAGCCATATACAAGCCCTGATTCCACAAGTAATGCAAGAATCTTTTGAGTCTCTGTTCTCCTGGTATGTCTTCTTCCATGCATTGACATTGTTCTTTGATGCTGCCTGAGTCAAAAAAAGGATGCATAGCCAGGCTGTTTGAGAGGAACAATTAGAGGAAAAACCAAGAAACACACCAGGCCTTTACATAAATTAACCCAGTGCCTAGTATGTTCACTGCCAGACCAAGAGCATAACTGGCTATGTTGAGACCATCATAACCTGAACTATTATTGATAAAGTTAGCAAGAGTTCCAGCACTTGCAAAGTTTACAGCTATATAACCTTGTAAGCCATAATCTTCACCATGGAATGCAATGACTTCTCACCAATATTGGCTAGCATGAAGAGAATCAGGATTGATTGAACCCAGTGATTTCCTGGCCACATCACCCATACTCTCCAAGTAATAGCCATATCACCAAGCAAGTACTTTTTCATTTCAGTTATTCATGAAGGTTTGAGTGGACCTCACTTACATTTAGTGTAGATGGCCAGTTTCTAATTTCTGCTAGTGGTTGAACAGCACTATCTAGCTTTGCAAATCTTTCCTCCAAAGAGAGTGGGGGATTCCTTATCAATACATCTTTATACTGAAGAACTAGTGGCCCAACATAAACTGCTATATCCACAGTGAATATGAGGGATGAAGCACAGATGAGTAAAAAGTGGATCTTCTGTGCCCTGCTCTTCACTCCCTGATATCTAGAATCAGACAAGGATCAGGAAATGTCATATGAATTCTACATGGGCACTTACATGAAAGCCCTCATTGTCAAGAAAGCAAGAAGAATGAAGAATGCTGAAATGAAATCAGGACAGTCAGTTAATCAACCATTGGATGTAAATTCTCATTCACCATATCCAACTGCATATATACATGCTGTTGCAACATCCTGCAAAATGTCAGAGCCAATGCTAGATAGCAGAGCATTTTCATCTGGTGTCATCTTATGTAGTAGACAGCTGCAAGAATGTTGGGAAAATGACAGGCAACATGCAGAATTGAACAGATGCTTCGGATTTAAATACATTACCTATTCAAATATCACTGATCCCACCTATTAGGAGAAGTGACAAAGCCTGCACCATTTTGATATTGACTAAGTATTGAATCTGTGACAGATGCTTGTTTACTCAAGCCTGGAAGTGACACATTTACATTGACTATATAGTATTCAGAAATAAGGGCTTCATGATGAGAGCTTGTTGATGGTTACTATGCTTCTACTGTGACATTTTTATCCACCAACGAACATTTGTCATTGCAGTGGGTGCAGAAGAGAGTATTTATATGTAGTTGATTCAGACCAAAGATTTCAGTTCGACACCAGATCAAGGAGAGACAATCCTCCTTCTCTGCTTGCTACATACATGTCTCAGTCAACAGAGAAGATGATACCATGGGTACAGGCAAGATGGGGGAAAGCACAATGTCCTGCAGGTGAAAAGAAAGAAAGAAGAAAGTCAATGAGCAATAATGTGTTCATTATGAAATAAGAAAAGAACAAACTGATATCATTACCCAATAACAATGCAACATCGAATAGCTAAACAAAATGGAGACACAGCGGTGATGGGTGGGCATACAGACACACCATGGAAATATTTACTCCTTAGCGACCTAGTAGTATAAAAGAGAATTAGTGAGTACACATGTGCAAATGTAGATGATGACCACACTCTGACCATTGTGGGGTAATTGCATAGACAGGAGAACCAAAGTCACAACGCCACCACCAGCTAATGGATGGCAGCTGTTGCTATGGCAAAAAGGATGCTGACGACAACTAGACTGCTAGATTGACAACAGTGAATGTTCCTGTGACTATGCCTTTGCTGGAGAAGAATCTGAAGTCTCAATTAGTTTCATGAAGCAGGAGAGATGACAGTGGATGACCACCAGATTAGATGGCGGTCAAAATGAATGATGGATGAAGAGGTAATATGTGGAGTCAGAAGAGGAAAATGCATATAGATGGCCTAAAGAGAGATGTTTCATGTCGACGAAAGTGAGTGAATTGCAAAACCAACATCTAGCAAGATTTGAAGATAGGTACGTCCGCACTCATATATACATGTTGAATGTATGTCAAACATCAATAATGGATAGCCATGTGAATAGAAAAGACTTCTTGGCATGATGGGAAAGCAAAAAACAATAAAAGAGAGTGAGGCAAACTGCGGCTTTCGTGAGGGAGTGAGACGGGTGGGACGGGTGTGGCAGAGCATAGGACAACAATACAACAAATACTCATGAGTTCCCATGAGATGCAATGGCAGTACTTGAGGATGGGGATATGGGGGTCGAGGCGGGTACGTTGGTTATAATGGTGACTAGGAAACCCACGAATGGACTAGGAGGTAAGTTATCTATTTCCATTAACTCCGGCATCACTAGTAATTCAAGTCAGCGTTTCCTCGAGAATCCAGCACAGAGCATACCACTCGCTTACATACCAACAACCGAATTCATTTGAACGCCATCGTTGTAACGTTTGTACCAGTAGTACGATGAACCTGGATTACAACCTAGGACACAGAACATTGAGGTGGCGTGTCCCTGCTCATTTAACTCTTACCGATCACAGTGATCAATAGCTACAGGGGACATTTCGCAACGTTCGCGCCTGGTGGACGCTTTCCTCCTGGTTCAAACATCCCCAATAGTCCAGACGCAGTGAAGATTTCGGACTGAGAATTCTTGGGTATTCTCCGAGTTGACTGTCCGGGATGTCATAACGGGATGCCATAACATTACGAGGAAATGATTTTGCGTTCATTCTCGGAGTAAGGGGCTGTAAGAGCGAGAGTATGGGTCTCTGAGATGAATGAAACCTTATCGGAGGGAAGGACTATGTAGTCCACAGCCACTTGGCGTCGATGTAAGTTGCTGACTCAAACGCCACATGCATTTCAACTCCTCTTCGCCCCCTCATTACGAATCAACTGTATTTCAATCCATTCTTGTCCCGCTGCCTCAACCAAGAACGGTTTCGTTGCGTGAAGATCGGGGATAGGGACAGACAATTTATAACAACAGAAGCTCCCACCGTCGCCTAAAAACCGAATGACTCGGCTGCTGTTGAATCGCTGGTCAGTTATAATAGTATCCCAGACTAAGCGGAGCTAACCTTCTCTGCATTTAAAAACGTCCATTCACCACTATGACCAAATGACTTAAGGATTCGGTGTGAGCCCTAATGATTCGGTGTGAATGGCTGTTTTTCAAGTTTTTTCTATTCGGTAGCGGCGACTATGGCCGGACGTTCCTCGCTCTCAATGGAATTGATAGCCTAGCACTTTCGAAATCCTTCGGAATGTCTTGGGAGGATGAGAAAAGAAATCGAGGCTTCGGTGCGTTTTAGAATGACAGTCGCCCATCTCACGTGTCATGACTCATCACTACAGCCCCGTAGAAATCCTCCCTATCATCGTCCCGCCTCTTCTCAACTCCTCCATATGATATATGCCCCTGGTCTCTGACCTTCAATACGACACCCACTCCTGCACCCGGACCAGCCCCACTGTCCACAGCTCTTTCAACTTGCTCGTAGATAGCCCTGAGTACCGAATGCGACATCGTCTCGGGAAGACGAACACGGTAAGGACTTAAGCTATGGCTATATATGGCGCTACCGAGATTAGGAGGGAATTTGAGAGCATTGGGTGGAAGGAGGGGTAGGGAAGTCCTACGGACTGCATGTAAGAGTCAAAAGCTATGATGAGCGAGTGGGCTTGAGAATATATCGAAATGGTGGACACGCACGCAGAATAATTCGACAACTATAATCCTGAATATACCATGAGCTTCGGGGGGTACGGTCTGAGAAGTGCGAATAGAAACACTGCGTAAGAAGTATCGATTATTCGATACATCACTGAAGATCTGTTCCCGCCTTCTGTTTCAACGGGCCTAGCAATGTACGAAAAACGTGTCACGACATACCTCTTCCAAGAACAAACCGTTAAAGTCTCAGAGGCTTGAATTAGCTTGTAGGGCAGGATTATTTTGAATGCTAGTAAACGGATACTACAGTGATTATGTATGAGCCCTCCAACAGCTATAAGATATAAAAAATGACAGACACGCCTATTCAGAACCTGAGCGCTGAGCGACTGTATAGCACAAAGAAGAGTAGGGTTGGGCGGGAGGAAGAAGCTGCACAGAACGGATGAAAAATGGCTTTGAGAAGAAAGTGAAGACGAAACTCACACGGAACCCAGAGGATCTTTAGTTTCCTTTCCTTGTTGGCCACATGTCGATTCCAAGCTTGTTTCCCTCTCTCTCTTCCTCCACCCTTTGAAACGGAAATACCTTCGCCTTGACTAGGGTTCGCAAGCGTAGTTTGTGCAGCAGCGTGCTGCGTTCATGGCTGACAACGATCAGAGAGGTAACATGAGCTCATGGAAGTTGAAAGAAGATTAAAGAGTAATTCCATTGTGCAGCGGTTGGTAGTACTTTTGTCATCGTATCCCCTGGCGAGCATCAAAGGCAGGTCAATGTTGTCAACATTGTCAGCGACAAACCCTCGGCCTCATTCTCAGCTCGTTTCTAACAACGAAAGCCACGTGGCCCATCGGGCCGTTCGAGCCGCAACGTGGCTCTCAGATTTCGACCGCTCATTTCTTTCTTTTCAATTTCGACGTGTCAACAAAATCTCGACTCAGATGTTGGGATAGGAGGGATGAATCACTCAGTTGGTACAGTCCACGGTACGTTCTCCGTGTGTTTTCCTGTTGATAGACAAGAAACCTTGCTGACGGCGGAGGCTTTTAATTCTTCAGAATGCAGAAGATGCCAATGTTGCGGAATACTTTGAAGTTCGTGCAGAATGAACCATGGTGATAGCATAAACCTAAAAGGACGCAACAAAACTTCTGGGCGATCTTGTGAATATGAACTAAAGGTTCGTAATCGTACGTGCAGTGAACTTCTATTTCGACCGTTTTGCAATGGATCTCATTTCTTTCTTCCTTCTTTTTTCCTTTTCAGTTTCGACAAATGCATTGAGACATAGGTCTTATCGATGATAAAGATTTCGGTGTCGGTATTATTCGGAATGGCTTTGTCAGTGTTACAAGCCTTTTTTTTCTCTCCCTTGTGACTCAACATCCCAGCGTCCCAGCGTCCCACGTCTTTCGTAACAGGATTGTAACTCAACACAGGGTCCCAATCCAATCCCTCATCTATCCACTGAAAGATACTCGCACTCCACTTTCTCTTTCCCCTTCGAATTCTCCATGTCCCTGCGCCTATCATCACATCCCCATCCTCATCACACATCGCCTCCGAAAGATCCATCTCCACAACCCCATCTCTCCAACTCGTATTCCTAAAAATATCTCTTTTTCCTGCCCACGAACGTGGAACGGGTCAAACAAACTTGAGTTTTTACCCTCGACGCTCATTATTTGATCGCGCCTCACATCCACCTCTCGCTCCAGCAGCTTCCTTCCGAGTCGTTCCTTGTAATTTTGTTTTGCAGTCCTGCCGATGTGGAGGGCGAAAGAGCCGAGTGACGTAGGTTATTTGGATTGGTGTTAGGGGTTCGTTATGATGAATGAGAATGAGATGGCATTGTGAGGTAGGTCAATGCATAACATTTAGAGTGTAGACTTCGGAAAACATTTACTGGAGTTGTTGAGTCTGTTGGGGGTAGGTGCATGTAAGCACTGTACATATGCTATACTCGTCAACCCCCAATAAATTACTTTTAATAACGAACATTTTTTAGCCCACCTTCAAGCAAAATGCATCAACTGCCTCACTCCCAGAATCCCAGAGTCCCACAACCCACAACCTGCTCTGAATCTCCTTCCCAAATATGATATCTCCCATCACTTCATTGGCACGTCTTCATCCTCCACATTCTAAAAGAGAGTCTGAAATAAACATCACTATTCTCCATTTGATCACCAAAATATATGTATGTTGTGTATAGATGACGGAGGATAAGGACGCCTGTTTGAAACATTACATTACGATGTATGAACGAAAGAATGTTCTTTGTTAATTATAGTTGTAAATCTGACATGTTTTGTGGGGCAGCTGGGAGGAGTATGTCTAGTGGTGATGGTTTGGAGCTTATGGTTATACATGGGGAAGGGGGGAGGGGGAGGGGGAAGGAGAAGAGAAAGGAGAAAGGGAGGAAGAGAATAAGTATACAGAGCAGATTGGGGGATGGAGAGAGTATTGAAGGTTGTTGAGATTGAGAGAGGTGCAGGGGGTAAGTGACAGCACAGTAACTCTTGAACATTTTCAGGGTACCAGCCTAATTCAGACTGTTCAATGAAGGGTCAAGGCAAGAATATTGAAATGGCATCATTACTGTCTGAGCCCTGTAGCATGGTATATGCAGTATATATTGCATAGGATGTACTATAGCATCTATACACCCTATACTACARTTATACAGCTTAAATCAACACYGAATTTTTGGAAGTACCWATAGTACCTATAYAAATTCTATCCATTCTGTATCTCATAATCCATAACYRATATTCAGCCASATACACATAYATATTATTAGTATTCATYCAACTACATGTAGAGCATATAAYCCTCARTRATTATCTTCTACATAGTSRGACTCAAGTTGMATCAAMTGCAYCTCACTGCAAGYCACAGTACCTGTATTTAGTAATGAAGTTCCTGCCATTAAGAAGACATATAAATRRTAAGTAGRTATTGCACAAACACTCAGTAATAGATAGGATATGAAGAATAGTGAAGGTCCAGCCATCAATGAGGTAAATAAATAGCAAGTAAGTATTCCACAAACACTGAGCAATAGATAGAGTATCAAGTCAGTACATAAGTATATTGTTGAGGGCCAAGTGGAATTAAAAAGAGAATGAAAATAAATTGCTCCTACCAAATTCTACTGCCAGCTGTTACACACCCTCAAGAGCTGGGTATTCACTCCTCCAATCTACCACTATGCAGCCCTTCAGACCCACCCAGAACATCCATCTCAATATCTTCTCCTGAGTCAGGCATTCTTCTCACCAGAGAGTTCTCATGGATATTGGAAGATCCTGATGCTTCACCCTGTGCAAACTCCACTGTGGTAAGTGCAGAGTTATCAGTTGCTCCTCTATTGTTCTGTACAGATAGAGAGTGCATCTCTGTCATTGTCTTTTCTAGCACAGACTTTCTGTACTGGATGATAGCAATCACAGCAAGTAGATAAATGGCCTGTGGGGAATGAAAGTAGTCAGGAGATAGCATTAGAATGATCTATAAAATATTCATACTGAGACACAGTCAAATACTGCATAAATAATATTGAGCAGAAGTAATGTAAAATTACTTGTAATAGCTGGTGAAGGTAGTTGAGGATGTATCAGATAAAGCAATATTTGAGGTAACTAACAAACATTAGTATTCAAACAAAGAAGCTGAGTATCATGATTCACCTGAATAAAGCCATACACAAGGCCTGACTCCACAAGCAATGAAAGGATCTTCTAAGATGAACAATCATGGCAAGTGGAGGAATTGCCTGTAGAGAAGAAAGGTAGTCCAGCTAGTATTGGAATGATTCATGAAATATCCATACTGAGGCACAGTCATATACTGGTGATATAATATTGAGCTGAGATATAGCATCATTACTGTTGGCACTTGATGCAGGAAGTCGGGGAAGGATTAGGAAAAGCAATACTTGAATCAACTAACAGACATTAGCCTATACAGAAGAAAGCTGAGTGAAACAATTCACCTGAATAGAGCCATAAAGAAGGCCTGACTCTACAAGCAATGCAAGAATCTTCTGGGTATCTGTCCTCCTATGTCTTCTTCCATGTATAGACATTGTTCTTTGATACTGCCTGAGCCACAACATTGATACATAGCCAGGCTGTGTCAGAGAAATGATTGGAGAAAAAACAAGACACACCAGGCTTTTACATAAATCAAACCAGTGCCTAGTATGTTCACTGCCAGACTAACAGCAAGACTGGCTATGTTGAGACCATTGTAGACAGTGCTATCATTGATAAAATTAGTCAGAATTGCAGCACTTGCAACATTTTCAGCTATACAGCTTTGTAAGCCATACTCTCCACTATAGAATGTAATAATCTCTTACCTATATTGACCAGCATGAAGAAAATCAGACTTGATTGAACCCAGTGATTTCCTGGCCACATCATCCATGCTCTCCAAGCAATAGACATATCACCAAGCATAGCCTTTTCATCTTAGTTACACATGAAGGTTTGAGTGGACCTCACTTACATTCAGTGTAGGTGGCCAGTTTCCAAATGTTTGCAGTGGTTGAACAAGACTATATGCCTTTGCAACCTTTTCCTCCAAAGAGAGTGAGGGATTCCTTGTCACTCCTTCTTTATACAGAAACAATATCTGTCCAAATTGAACTGCGACATCCACAGTAAATATGAGGGATGAAAGGCAGATCATAGAAAAGAGGATCTTCTGTGCCCTGCTCTTCACTCCATGATGTCTAGAATCAGACAAGAATCAGGAAATGTTGTTTGAACTCTATATTGTTACTCACATGAATGCCCTTATTGTCAAGAAAACAAGGAGGATGAAGAAGGCTAAAATTAAATCAGAGAAATTAGTTAAGTAATTATTGAATGTAATTCTCATTCACCGTATCCAACCGCATATATAAATAGTACTGCAGCACCCTGCAAAATGGAAGAGCCAATGTAAGAAAGGAGAGCATTTTCATCTGGTGTCATCTTCGATGGTAGACACTTGGAAGAATTCTGGGGAATAAGATCCGCCACTCTCTGACAAGGCTAACTTATATCCAATAGTTACATTTTTAAATTGAAACCCAATTGATGGCAGATGACTCCTCACACATTCCAAAGCATAGATGATTCAGTGAGCTCTTAGATATGAATGCAACTAAGATGAGCATTCAGTTTGATGGGAATGGAGTATCTTGATTAGCCTCATTACGTCTCCATGCAAGTAGTTCAGTGAATCAACATGACACAGTAGGAGCATACTGACAATCAACAAGGACATGTCACGAAGCCCTTGCTCCTGTATACTATATGAACAGTATAAATGCATATGTGAGTCAGGCATTAATAGCATTCAAGCTGTCCATACCATCACAATTGCAGCCTGAAGATTCATAGTAGATGGCAGCAGACATGAGAGCACAAGTCAATGGTTACAGAGGGAGAAAGATTGAAATGCCCTAGGTTTTTATATATTGTGGGACTCTGGTGCTGCAGATGTGCAAGGATGACATTCAGAGATAGCAACATTTGCAACCAGAGCTACTCAGACTGTTCATGTACCAGTACCAGAGAAGCAGTGTTAATGATAAAAGGTGTTATTCATGCATATGGAACTGATATCTTTGGGACCTGATGGACAGTAGTGACTTAGTAGTAGACGGAATCAGAGATTCTTGAGTAGGTAATTCTAAAGCATCTGTTCCATTCTGCATGTCACCTGTTATCTTCTTATTCACTAATTCTCTCATGATGACCTCACAGAAGTACCACGAACGTTTGACATTGTAGTGGGTGCAGGGGACAGCATGTATACATGTTAATTCAGACCTATTGCAGTTTGACATCAGATAAAAGAGAAACGATCCCCCTCCACTTGCTACATAGCTTTGACCTAACACTATGACCTGGCCAATGAAAAAGATGATCTCAATAGATATCAAATACATACGTTCATACACATTTATAGCACCTGTTCCATTCTGCATGTCACCTGTTATCTTCTTATTCACTTCTTGTCTCATGATGACCTCGCAGAAGCACTTCATATTTGAATCTGAATTTTTGAAGCACCTGTTCCATTCTGCATGTCACCCATTATCTTCCTATTCACTCTTCCTCTCATGATGACCTCGCAGAAGCACCACAAACATTTGATGTTGTGATGGGTGCAGAGGACAGCATTTACACATGTCAATTCAGACCCATTGCAGTTCGACACCAGATAAAGGAGAAACGATCCCCCTCCACTTGCTACATATCTTTGACCTAACACTATGTGTTGGCTAATAGAAAAGATTATCTCGGTAGATATTAAATACATACGTTCATATACATCTATAACATCCCATAAATATTTGTCAAATGTATACTGTACATTATTTAGATAGCTACATAGGGTATTTGACTTCCAGCCAGCGAACGCAGATGCACAGCAGACAAAGAAAGCGAGTACGAGCATGAGCAGCATGAGATGCAACAGTAGTACTCGAGGATGACGATGTGGGGTGTCGAAGCAGGTACGTGGTTATAATGGTGACAATAGTGACATTTCCGTCCGTTCCAGTGCTGAGTTGAAGGGAGGTAGATGATGAAAACGACGTAGACTGGGAGAAGGTGGAAGATGGGGTGGAAGACGAGGAAGGGGTGAAAGTAGAACTCGTCGAAGTCGAGGACGAGGATGTGGACGTGGAAGATATCGAAGAGATAGTTGAGGAAGTAGAGGTGGTTGACTTGGAGGTGGAAGAAGTAGAGGAAGAGGTTGTTGTCCAAGTGAAAGCTGAAGTAGCGTTAGTACTACAGTACTTGCGTAGCAGAGGCATCTGTGGCAGAAGTATCCGTGGGCGGAGAGGCGGAAGTCGAAAGACTAGACACGATACAATGAGACTTACCCCGTTGTAGAGGACGTAGAACCTATAGAAAAGGTTGTGAGATGAAAACGACTTGAAAATACTGACTCATCGTAGTTCATAGCTCTTCACAACGAGAGAACATGATTTCTTTGGTATTGCAAATGAATACGAGCTTGCGAGACTATCGAGGCCTTCGCCGTAAACTAGAGTGATAGAGTCGTCGAGTTGACAAGGAGGGTGAGCCTGGGTGAGCCGCCTGGGGATCAACTGAAAATTTGATCACCTATTAGCTTATGAAACTTCCAATGTCCGTTGCCGACTTTTCAAGAGTGCTTCGCTCAATGAACTCTGTGAGCATTGGAGGAAAAAAAGGAGTACCTTTCGGAGCCTTCAAAGCTAGGAAATGACAGAGGAAGTGAGATTGAAGAAAGCGACCATCATGATGGTTTGAAAAGGATTAAAGGAATTGAGGCTGGCTCAGAGGAAGGTGGTGGTGAAAGAAGAGGTTACGCAGTGATCTATTATTAGACTAACAACCATTACATAATCGACCACGCTTGCCTTCCTCGACAACAGTCACTGGCAGTCCTCAACACAGGTCCCAATTCATCCACCCAAATTCTAATGATTCTCACACTTCACCCTCCCCTTCAATCATCACCGGCGAAAAATCCAACCTCATCAACTCCATCTCTCCAATTTGCATTTGTAAAAATACGCCAGTCTCCATAAAACAGGTCGAAACAAACCTGAACTTTCTCCTCGACGCTCATTAGTTCATTACCAGCACATCCACACTTCAACGGTCTCCTTCATATAAACGTCATTCCTCATATGTCTCGAAGTCTAGAATGTGGCGGTCTGGGAGGGCGAGAGAACCGAGCGGCATGACACGTGGGCTATTTGGGTTGGTGCTGATGCACGGAAAACTCTGTGCCAGTCGTAACGAACGCCATTGCTGCCCTACATGCTATCCGAGTTCTCCCCACACCCTCCATTCTTTTATTCTTATTCTCTTATATCTCCTGCCAAAGACATTCTCTTCCCTTCCCTATTCTTACTTGTCACAAGAACATTACCCCCGAGTCCATCGGATTGGTCCGAAGATGAGGGATTTGAATTTATAGAAAAAGAGACGTTTCATCTTGACGAAAGTGGGAGAAGATCAAAACAGACATCTGGCAAAACCTGAAGATAGATACGTCTGTACTCGTATGTATG
This sequence comes from Neonothopanus nambi, assembly GCA_003987895.1. NCBI lineage: Eukaryota > Fungi > Basidiomycota > Agaricomycetes > Agaricales > Omphalotaceae > Neonothopanus > Neonothopanus nambi. The sequence goes on along the minus strand of RCHF01001459.1, from coordinate 12,414 downwards.
TGTCCAATTTAAATCCCACACCAGCAATGGATAGCCGCGCAAATAGAAAAAACTCCTCGGCATCAATGCATATAATGAGAGAATGAAAACAAAAATAAAAAAGGACGAGATGAAACACCGCTTTTGTGAGGAAGTGAGATGGGTGGAATGGGGGTGGCAGGGAATAGGACAAGAATAAGATGAATACTCACGAATTACCATGAGATGCAACGGCAGTACGTGAGGCTGAGGATTGCGGGGTCGAAGCAGGTGCATTGGTTATAATGGTGATAGTAGCGACACTTCTGTCCGTACCAGTGTTGAGTTGAAGGGGTGTAGATGATGAGAGTGACGTAGAATGTGAGGAGGTGGAAGACAAGGACGAAGTAGAAGTAGAACTCGTCGAAGTTGAGGCCTAGGACGTGGACGTGGACGTGGAAGATGTCGAAGAGGTAGCTGAGGAACATCGTTGATCAGAATCTAGACACGACTAACAAACATCATGAAATGAACGCAAACCTTCTTCGTCCCAATCCGATCCTCCAACACAGGTCCAGGTTCACCCATTCAATGATACTCACCCCCTAAAAATCCATCACATCAACCTCATCAAGTTCATCTCTCCAATTCATAAAAATACGCCACTGTCCACGGAATGGGTCAAAACAAACACCTTGACGCTCATTAGTTAATCACCGCGCATCCATCAGCGTCTTTCATAACGTCATGACTTGTATTTGAAACCCTTTTATGGATGGGAACAGAGGTACGTGAGTTATTTGGGCTGGTGTTATGTAGGGGGTTTGTTATGATGAATGACTGATTAATGAGACAGTGTCGTGGAGGTAAGTTTTTGATAGGCCTATGCAGGAGAGTACGAACATTTACTAACAGGATCACACCTTACTAGCACCTTCCACTTCCCCTTCGAATTCTCCACGTCCCATCCCATCAAGCATCACCCCCGAAAAACCCACCCATCAACTTCATCTCTCCAGTTCGCAAAAATACGCCAGTGACCATAAAACAGGTAAAACCAAGTTGAACTTTACCCTCGGTAGTTAATCGCCAGCGCATCCATCCTTCTACGGTGTCCTTCCGAGTGTTTTGACTATTTTAGGGTGTTGTCTGGGTTTGGAATGGGATTGGGTGGCCTGTTGGGAGTGTCATTGTGTAATGCTCGGTGAGGTCGTGTTAAGGTTGCATTGGTGATGAGGCAATGTGACGTATTTATGTACTTGGAGTTCCCCTCCTTGCGATTTTGTGATCAACATGGACAATCGAGTTGGTTGTTTCCTGACTATTTCAAGTTTAGTATTGAGGGTTATGATGTGTGATAGGAGGCGTGTCAGATGTGCTTGGTTGAGCAGGAGGGCAGGGAAGGGCAGTGGAAGACAAAAACGAAGAAGACGATAATGAGATGGTAGATGTGGTGGAAAAACTGTTAGGCACATCTTTCTCCTGCTTTCTCTCTCGTAATACCTCTCTGCTCAACGAGTTTCACGAATTACTGAGGACCACCTACATACATGCGCATAAGTCACAAGAACAGCACAAAAGGCAAAAAGAATTTCACTCACCAACCCGAGGTCACCAACACCAATAACAGTTCGATCGTATTCTTCACATCACTGCTCCACCTCCCACAATTGAACTCGAGCGACATGGGAGACGCAGTTATCATCACTGACAAATTTCAAGCGAAACTACATTAATTCACACTAAAGCCAAGAAAGAAAGAGGAACATTTCTACTCACACTGCTTTGGAACCACAATAACCAAACTTCCCGCCCCAACAACCCTCCATATCCCCCTGTTCTCCAACCTTCCCACCACCCATTCAACTTGCTCGCAGAAAGCCCTGAGTACTGAATGCAACACCGTCTCGGGGAAGACGAACACAGTAAGGACTTGAGCTATAGCTGTATGTGGTGATATCGAGATTAGGAGGGGATTTAAGAGAGTTGGTTGGAAGGAGGAGAGGCTCGATGGACTACATGTAAGCATCAAAGGATATGATGAGCGAGTGGGCTAGAGTATATAGAAATGGTGGACACGCACACAAAACACATCTACAGATATAGTCCCGAAAATATACTTATGAAGGTAAGTTTTGGGGTGTACGCTCTGAGAAGACGTGGCTAGAAGAGGTAAAGAAAAATATGGTGGAGACACCTATTCTGAACCTGGGCGATTGTAGGATGGAGAAAAGCTTGACTACGTGAGGCATCTGCTGCTTGTATAGTTGCGATGCTGAAGAGGAGATCGATGACCAGAGTTGAATTGTCTGCTGGAGAAAAAAGTATTGACGAAGAATTCCACAAGTATCAAGGGAAAACGCGAAACGCACGAAGGTGAATAGTTGGACAGGAAGGTTGGGTGGGAGGAAGAAGCAGTGTTAAAATGTGAACTTATTAGCTCATGTTGAAATCATTAAAAGTAAAGATGAAACTCACGCAGAACCCATAGTATCTTTGGTTTCTTTTTTTGTTGCCCACACATTAATTCCAAATTTATTGTCTCCTACTCTCGTTTCTCTCCTACTTTTTCTACCCTTTCAAACGAAAATATGTTCGCCTCGACTGAGGTTGGCGGCGTTTGTGCTGCAGTGTTCATGGCTGACGATAGTCGGAGGGGCATCATGGGGTCGAGGAAGTTAGAAGAGGAGTAGAAGATTCTATTGTTCAGCAGTTGGGTGGGGGTTTCATCATCGTATCTGAAGAACAGAGGTCAACGTTGCCAACGACAAACCCCAGCTTGTAGACTCAGGCCACGTGGCATATTTGGACCGAAACGTGGTTCTATTTCGACCGCTCATTTCTTCAACATTTCTTTCTTTTTTCTTCTCAGTTTCAACGTTCCTATCAAACATCATCGATGCATCATTGCCGGCGAAAAATCCAACCTCATCAATCCATCTCTCCAATTTGTATTCGTAAAAATACGCCAGTCTCCATAAAATGGGTCGAAACAAACCTGGATTTTCTCCTCGATGCCCATTAGTTGATTACCAGCGCATCCACACTTCAGCGGTCTCCTTTATAACATCATTCCTTGTATGTCTCGAAGTCTAGAATATAGCGGTCTGGGAGGGTGAGAGAAATGAGCAACATGACATTGGGCCATTTGAGTTAATGCTGATGCACGGAAGACTCTGTGTCAGTCGTAACAAACGCCACTGCTGCCCTACATGCTATACAAGTTCTCCCACACCCGCCTCTCTTGAGCCTTCACCCGGGCCAATCCCTCCATTCTATTCTTATTTTCCTACATCTCCTGCCGTTTACGCGTTTAGGGTGTAGAAAATGTTAACGTTTATTGGGGTTCTTGAGTCTGAGGGGGCGGACTGTACAACACATGTAACATATTCGTGAGCCCAGTTCCCGTTCAAATGTTTTTTAACCCACCTTCATTGAAAGAAAACACAGCAAGCGCACCACTCGAAGAAACCCCCTACCCAACCTACTCCGAGTCTCCTTCCCAAACACCCTCTCAATCATGATATCCCCATCGCTTCATTCTGTCCAATTCTTAATCCTACACACCTCAAACGGGAACTGAATATCCTTGTTCTGAGTGCTCCATTTTGGTACTACATGTATGTTGTGCATAGATGACGGTGGATGAGGACACTCGTTTCGATATCACGGTACGATGGGAGTTGCCAGTTGTGGGGGTTCTAGGTCCTCCACTGATGTATTGATGTCTCTGTAAACCCCTAACAACACCCGCTACACCCCCAACATCGTATATTCTCAACTTATTTCGCTCATGGTGGAGGATTTGCTTTCTCTATAGGTAACATACCCTCGTTCCTTATTTCTTTTGAGACGCCGGGTCGTCATCCCGTTACCTACACCATTCTCAACTTGAGTCAGGTGCTATTTGGTTAGTATACCTTACACACAATACAGATTGGAAATCCACCGTAGTTGGGTATCTTCATTGATGGTTATTTATGGTCATACAGTAACATTCCGTACACAATTTTTCTTTCCGAATGAAAGGATTGAATGAGTGTCTTGATAACTTTGTTTCGTTCCAGTTTTCATCTCTGGTCCTATGTTTTGCATTATCTGCGCATCACAATCTGTCAATGAAATTCGTGATATCACAAAGCCTTAATGAATGTTCTTTGTTGATGAAATACCACTCAGTAATAGACAGAGTATCAAGAATAGTGAAGGTCCAGCCATGAACAAGGCAAATAAATAGTAAGTAGGTATTGCATAAAAACCCAGGAATAGATAGAGTATCAAATCAGTGCATAAATATATTCAAGTTAAAAGAAAAGAAAGAAATGGAAAGAAATTGCTACCACCAAAGTCTGTTGCAACTTGCCAGCTGTTACACACCCCCAAGACATAGATATTCACTCCTCCAATCCACCACTATCCTGCTGACCTTCAGGCCCACCCAAAACATCCATCTCAATATCATCTCCTGAGTCAGGAATCCTTCTTACCAGAGAGCTCTCATGCATATTAGAAGACCTGGATGCTGCACCCTCTGCAAATTGTGATGTGGTAAGTGCAGGATTCTCAGCTGATCTTCTATTGTTCTCCAGAGATAGAGAAGATATCTCTGTCATTGTCTCCTCTAGCACAGACCTTCTATACTTGATAAGAGCAGTCACAGCAAGAGGATAAGTGGCCTATGAAGGGTAAAAGTTGTCAAGTGCTAGCATCAGAATGATCCATGAAATATCCATACTGAGGCACAGTCAAATACTGTTAAAATAATATTGACCAGGAGAATGGCACCATTACTATTAGCAACTGATGCAGATAGTTTGGAAAGTATCAGAAAAATCAATATTTGGGTCAACTAACAGACATGAGCAATCAAATAAGAAAGCTGAGTGATGTGATTCACCTGCATTGAGCCAAACACAAGACCTGACTCCACAAGCAATGCAAGAATCTTCAGAGTATCCGTCCTCTTAGGTCTTCTTCCAAGTACAGACATTGTTTTCTGATGTAGCCTGAGGCACAATATGGACACATAGCCAGGCTATGTCAGAAGAACAATTGAAGGGAAAAAAACAAGACACACACCAGGTTTTTGCATAAATCAAGCCAGTGCTTAGTATGTTTAATGCCAGACTTAGAGCATAACTGGCTATGTTGAGACCATTGTATGCTTCACCCACACTTAAAACATTGGTCAGAATTGCAGCACTTGCAAAGTTTGCAGCTATACCACATCATAAGTGAAATTTTTAACCATACAATGTAATAACCTCTCACCAATATTGGCTAGCATGAGGAGAATCAGACTTGATTGAACCCATTTATTCCTTGGCCACATCACCCATGCCCTCCAAGCAATAGCCATATCACCAAGCAGAATCTTTTCATCTCAGTGAGGCATGATGGTTTGAGTGAACTTCACTTACATTTAGTGTAGGTGGCCAATTTACAACTTCTTGAAGTGGTTGAACAAGACTATCTGCCTCTGTGACCTTTTCCTCCAAAGAGAGTGAAGAGTTCCTCATCAATCTTTCTTTATACAGAAGGAATGTTTCCCCAAATGCAACTGCTATATCCATAGTGAACACAAGGGTTGAAAGGCAGATGAAGGCAAAGAGGATCTTTTGTGCCCTGTTATTCACTCCTTGATACCTAGAGTCAGATAAGGATCAGGGAATGTTGTTTGAATTCTACAGGGTTACTCACATGAATGCCCTCATTGTCAAGAAAGCAAGCAGAATAAAGAAGGCTGAAATAAAATCAGAAGAATTAGTTAAGCAACCATTGGATGTAATTCTCATTCACCATATCCAACTGGATATATAAATATTACTGCACTATCATCCAAGATGGAAGAGCCAATTTTGGAAAGCAGAGCATTTTCATCTGGTGTCATCTTGAGTATTAGACAGTTGGAAGAATGGTGGGGAACAATACCATTCACTCTCTGACAAGGCCAACTTATATCCAAAAGTCACAACCTTAAGTTGCAACTCAGTTGATAGTAGATGACTCCTCACATAAATACATCTTCTAAATGAGATGAGCTCTTGGATACTAAAACAACTGAGATGTGTATTCAGTTTGATGGGAGAGAGTTCCTTGATTAGCCTTTGTTTCCATGTAGATAGTTTGGTGTATAAAAATGTCGCAGTAGAAGCATAGTAACAATCAACAAGGTCTCATTAGGGGCCACTTGTTCTTGAATACCATATTGATGATGTAAATGTATATGTGACTCAGAGTGAGGTGGTGATAGTGTTCAGGCTCCTTGAGTCTCAGTTATCATTAGAACTCAATCCACTCATTTGGGAATTTGGATAGGGGGCTCAACTCCTTGTTACTTGGCAATTGTATAGATGAAGATTATTGAGATAAGTTCAAGTAATCCATGTGGATCTGAACTCCTACAAATGTGGAATCAGTACTCAGTTGTATATCATAGCTGGAACCATTCTCCACCATCGAAGCAGTCTCCTACTCCATCTATTTTCATGACAGCTCAATATGGCATTAGTATGTAATCATCAATGCACTGCAGTGATCTTCCATTTCATTTGTTGTTCTGACATGAGTTAACTTCTCCATTCCAGCTGTGCTTTCCTGTGTGAGTGATCTTCTATCTTATTTATCATTCTGATATGAGCTAACTTCTCAATTCCGGCTTTGTGTTCCTATGTCACTGCCTTACCAGTTGTTGGGTAACTGAGCCAGTTGAACAGATCTGCCATGGGACTGTCTCATTTAAAACACAGGAGTGAATATTGACACTATATATGCCACATGTGAGCACATGGTAAACAAAACAAAAATGACTCTGGTTTTTTCATCTCACCCTGGTTGGTATTAGCAAGCAGGTATCAATCAAAATTTAGAATAAGTGCCTCTGTTGACCCAGCCAAGGTCGAGACACTCTTCTTCCATCTCAAGCATCATGCATGTGACCATTAGTATCAGGGCCAACAAGCGCCATTTAGCACCAGATTGCTTTCTTCAGCTTTGATTCCATCAGTGCTTAGTCAAGTGAGCTTGTGGAATACTCTGTGCTCTATCTCATATCATGAACATGATACATTCATTGGGTGTTAAGGTGTTTGACGGATCATCCCTACAGGTGAGCCCTCACAAACATCTGGATATGACTGGTATTATATGAGATACTCAACTTCTCTACTTATTCCAGGAACATTTTGACTCATTGCAGTCATGATTCTTGCACTCTGTGAGGAAAAGTCTTAAAGATATGAGCTCAACAGCATATGTTCCACACAACAAGGTAATGGTTACTACCGAGGACTTATCAACTCACCTCACTAGCCTGAGTCAGTGGCAATTCAAAGATGAGTGGGAAGTGCCCCGATGTAAAGCTACTACGGCAGACAATCATATGTACAGCATTTGAATGTATACGTCCGATCCATTGCCATCGTGGCTCTTGCATGATCTCGTCGCTGTATGGAATCTTCACCTCCTTCTTCTCTACTACCTCAAGTGAGCTATCCAAAGTATCTTGGGATAACGATGAAGCCAGCTGTACTCGTCGACTCTTTGAGTCCTTTGGCAGCATGCTGTCAAACTTGTTCTCGGAACACCACTTCAAATACTTCGACTAGTAAAACAAAGTTACTCTCAACCTAGCAAGTGTATGACACCGACAAACCTTATGTGAAGATTGAAGATGTTGGCGAGCAGTTGTTGCATGTCTGACAAATCGAGTCTGAAAGGCCTTTGCTTCCCTGAAGCTTTATGGTGAGCGAGCGTGAAGGTATTCTTAATGAGTTAATGCACTCACACACAAAGCTTACAGTCCCAATATTTGTCGGCTTTATTTCCTGGCTCTGTGGAATCATAAGGCTCTGAGAAGAAGAATTTTAGGTCGGCAGTCAGGTCTCTTCGTTCACACAATGCTTGGGTTGGTATGCCATTTACAACGACAGGAGGATCAGGAGCTGGAGTGGTCTTTTCAGTCTCGGAAAGTTCAGCTGTCATAGGTGTGTTATTAGTCTTCTTCATACAAACAAGAGCGCCACTGACCTTGCACCACTGGATCATTGGATTTATCCCAAGAAGGGACTTCTTGCTCTTCCTCACTTTCCGACCCAGCAATATCAATCACCGCTGTCTTGGCCTTCTTCCTTGGTGGTGCTTCGCTCCCTTTGTTATCATTTCCCTGTCTATGACTTGCAACTACCAGCTTCAAGGAGGAGATATCGTCTTCATCTGGCCGTGTGGGACGTTTTGTCTGCCGTTTGGTTGTAACGATGTTCTTGGGGTCTGGAAGATCTCGCTCGGGCATTAGGTCAAGTGTGAGGGTTCAAGTTTTGGGGATGTAGGGAGTAATCTTCGAGAAAATTTACTTGCTGCTTATTTCATAGAAACTGTACAGCTGCTTGTTAGTGCCATGCAAGCTGTACTCGTAACATTCTTGAGGAGATAGGAGATCACTGAGCCGAACAACCTTGCATACAAGTACAACCAATCTTCGAGTGCAGTATAGGCTCTCCATCTACTATGTACTCCCCAGGTGTAACCGCATCCATGGCTGACTCTGCTGACCATAACCATCAAGTATCAATGCGAGTTGCTCAGTATGTGATGCAGGTATCATGAACTTCCAGAACTTTAAAGCTTGTTTTATGGTTCTGATTTCGCTCTTACAGCATCAACGCCAACCATTTCGAAGGGTAGCATCCGACAATGCTCATGTCAATCAGCTTCGAGCAAAGAACAGGTCTGTTACTTCCGGTGCTTCATTCTGCTTCTATTACTCACACTTTTCAGTGTTTCAAGGGGAAGAGGCTGGTTCAATGGCTTCTGGTGTATCAGTACTTTGCACATACAACTCAAGATTTTTGCTAGGAAAGTCCAGGGCTGTGTGTCTGTTAAGAATTTCGATGACGATGATGTCAAGCGAGGCAGCATAGACTCGATCCATTCATCTTTGCCATCATTAGTACCATTGGACTCGGACAGTGCCTCGCTTTAGGAGTCCCAGTGATGTCTCCAAATATACATCTATGTAGTTATTCAATAATTAAACATTCATGTCCTAATTTACATACATTAAGGGTCAATGGTCTACACTTCACTATCCTTCACAAGCCCAGGGTCGAGCTCGGGGCTCGGGCTCTCAGAGATGTGAGCCCAAGCCTTGAGCCATCCTTGACCCCATAGTAGGGCTGGGTCGGGCACACTGAGCCCTGGGCAGGGCAGGGCCAGGTATGTAGGGCTGAGCCCGACCCGGAACATCACTACTTGCATCCTTTACGTCCACCATTATCACAGCCCCGTGATACATGTATGTACGTCTTTCCGACTGTCTACATACTTATCATCATTCATTGCTCATAATTTTATCCACTGATACATACCTGGTTCACTAGATGATACGATATTTCTCTATGTTGAGGAACCATCCAGTGGCAATGGCACCACTAATGTTCAAGAAACAAGATCTGAGAAAACTTTGAATTTCAAGTTGGTGAGCTAAGGCGTTTACATAGGTTGTAACAATCACTTTGAAATAAGTATGTGGTTGAAACAGGCTTATAGCCTTGGAGAAGTTTGATGCCGGAAGCGTGAAATGACATATATGGCTGGTGAGTCAAAGGCCGTATAGATAGATGATCTTGAGCAGGAGTCTAGGGAGGCGGGTTTGAATGTAACACTCAATGTATACTTCGGTCTGAATGTGTCGAACCACCTATGGGTGATAACACGGGCGCTTCATGCAGTCTGTCACTACTTCCTCCGTGTCCCTACACTTGTGTCCTTCAACTCAGTTAGAATGAATGCTCCTCGCCTGTATTACTTCACTCTATAGTCTTGGAAATCAGTATGAATCTGGCACGGAAGTTCCTTTTGTTTTACAGAGGATAGGTGCCACAGACATTCAACGGACCAACTTGTGGCGCATACATCCCGTTCGTTCATGACCTCCAACCCTGAAAAATGAATGGAAAACCTTATTCAAACCCTCTTGCATCACCGGAAATATGGCAGGCATATATGACGCCACCAGAAGAATACTGTCATCCCACCGACTTGGAATGGTTATTGTCCAGAGAGTACATATAGTAGAGACTTTGAAGGAAGACGTCCTCACCTAGGCCTCATCCTTGTGTCTCCCTATTTGATTGCATTCATCATTCACTCGGTCTGGTATTTCTGCAAATATCCATTGGAATGACCCACTATATGCCATCCATGAGTTGCGGCGAAGGGAGTCAGTCAGAAGAATGGTTCGTAAAAGGGTTGTAGTCGATGGGAGAGAGCGTTGAAGAGCGTTTACATAGCATACAGTTTGATTTTACGGAGATCCGGGCCGATGGGTGAATCGATGACTGTATTTGTGAGTGTTTGCTCAAAACTTTTCGACTGCTTCGTGCTGCTCTCAGCTTGAAATCTATCTATGTTTTACGAGCTGAGCGCTGAGCGCTGAGCTTTTGACGCATCACAAGAAGTAACAGAGAGGCGGATGATATGATTTCAACTAGGCAATATACCACACATATCTCCCGCCAAGCGTTTATATCGTTCTCTACGCGTGGATAGGTCAGTTCTCGTCGAACCTACACCCTCACGCTGAAAGCTTAATATTTCATCTTAATCATTGTTGTCGTTCAGATTTGCAATCAGTATAGCCTCAACTCCATCAAGCAACGGTCTTCTACTGTCAGGCGTATGTGCCCATTGAGAGTGTGGCGGAAGTTGGATGTAGATGGTACGAGTTCTTGGTGTGTAGAAGTTTAAGGAGGTAGAAGAAGAGTGGTATGATTGATTTACGAAAGCCTGAGGATAGAGAGTGCGTGATTACCTTTATTTTCTTATTCTTATAATATTAGCTTAGCTTGAATTGCTTCGTTACTCAGACAGTTCAGCGCAGAGGTAATCAAGTTTGAACGTTCAACCCACCGAATGCCAGAGACCCGTTGAGACTGTGGCGGGAATTGGATGTAGATGGGACGAGCCCTTGGTTTAGGAGTATTGGGAGGAATAAGACAAGTGTTGTGGTCGAGGAAAACCTGAGGGAAGAGAGTGTGTATCTACCTTTCCTTTCTTATTTTTATGACTCATGTAACTATATATTTCTCTAAGCATGCTCACTGTTTTTCTCTCCCTTCATCGTTCATTCTGGTATCGTACCGGAATACGATCGAACTTCAGGCCTCAGGCCCAGGTTCTTCCATCACCGGAATAGTTCCAGACACAGACCCATAGTATCTACCCTCCACAACCCCCATCAACTCACCTACACCTACACCTACACCTACACTTACACCTGCACACCCCCACCCCACATACGTCCCATCAGAGCCAATAGCGATAGCATATACAATCGACAAATGATGTCGACGAGCGCCGCCTCCTCTTCCCTCCACCAGCCCCACCTCCACCTTCCGACCCCCTCTCCCCTCAATCCCTAGCCTACACCACCGAAATCAACACCGAATTACTCTCTTGACCCCTTCTCCAATCCCTCCGCTCAAAACTACATAACAAATGGGAATGGTACAAGGCTCGACCCTACGCGAATTTACCTGAGGATCGAAGGGCTAATCATCTCACTGCAGGGATATTGAGGGGCCCTGGGAAGTTGGCTGTTCCGCCTGTTGTTTGGTGTAGGAGGGATGAAGGGGAGAGTTTCGTTTTTTTGCATGTTGGGAGGGGACTTTGTGGGCATGATGGGATTATTCATGGGGGGTTGTTGGCTACACTATTGGATGAGAGTATGGCTAGGACTGTGAGTTTGTTGACTACTTTCAATTTTACATGTTGGCTAATAAGGGCGTGGTAGGCGATAAATAATTTACCAGAGCGTATAGGCGTAACAGCAACACTCAACATAACCTACTGCGCACCAACAAAAGCCTATCAGTTCATTGTCATTCACACCAAACTAGACCATGTAAAAGGTAGAAAAGTGAACGTTTCTGCCAGAGTCGAAGATATGAACGGCACGCTTTTAGTTGAAGCTACGTGAGTCCCATTTTCGTCTCATACCACCTTCGTCTCAACTCACTCGCCACGCCACTCCAGTGCAATGTTCGTCCAACTACGCTACACAAAACTCCTAAACAAAGCGGCTGTTGCTCAAGTGCTCAGTGAACCTCCGGCATTACCTACTACTCAGAGCGTGACTGACTCAGAGGGGACGAGGGAACCAGTACATTTAGCTGATGGGGAGAGGTTGAAGGATTTGAGGAAGGAACCATAGAAAGGGTGATTTATTCAGTACTTAGATGACAATGGCAATGGTATATGTTATACATATTCTACTAAACGCGTCAAATGAGCACTCTGAATTTTTCGTTCTCAGATGTCGAAGCTTTTTCGAATGTCGACTCAACACATCAGTGCATCAGCTTCCACCAAATCACCGAAGGTGTGTGTACGTAACTCGCCCCACTCACCTCAAACTCCTCTCCGCCATCTCCTCCCCGAGTCCCCTCATCACTTTAG
>RCHF01001458.1:0-12377 GCA_003987895.1 Neonothopanus nambi | reverse complement strand
AAAAAATGAAAAAAATTTTTCTCTAGATTTTTTAAAAATTTCAGTACAGAAACAAAATTTCTCATGTTACACTCTTTTTTTATCTTGAGTGGCACAATCATAAATCACTCTAAGTGGTCTAATGCTAGATTTTCTTCATATATCACTCGAAACCATATAAGTAGGCGACATCAGACATTTTTTTTCTCATCTGAAATTTTTAAAAAATCTAGAGAAAAATTTTTTTCATTTTTTGTGCAAAATTTTTATACTTTTTCCTGGGAAATATTTATACTTTCCCATGCCAGAAAGAGTTCATTTTCTCACCTGGATAGTATTAATTTTATTACAGAAAAACTATTAATATATTTTCTAAAATTCATTTTCTGTTTTATTATCTTTCTGTTACACTTTCCCAGATGAGAAAGAAAGGCMCTGGGGTAGTGATAGCAGTGGCACAAATACAAAACTACTTTTTCTGAGGTTCAGCATCCTTCCAGTCTGACGGCAAATTCACACCAACACAGGGGCAAGCTGGGCACTGAACAGCGAGCTCACCCAGGCTAGTCTGTGCCACCGGTTGAACACCGTCATTTCCTCTCCCAGCTCTCTTTAACATCTTGAGATGTCTCCACTGACGTGCGACTCGTAAAAAGGAATAGTAGCGATTCTATGCAACAAACCTTCAACATCCAGCTAGCAAAGATAGCATGAAGTGCTTACCTTGAACGGAAAAGCCCCGACATCATCCATAAGCTTTTCAAGCCCCCAATAGTAATTGTAGGTGGTCATCTTGCCCATGAGGGTCATGGTATGGAAGTTTTCAAGGAGCCGAAAAGTAAAGCACGTTTGAGGCATTTTGATCGTGGCGGGAAACCATCGGTGACGAATTAACTGTTGACGACCATGGGGAATGCTTTGTAACACTTGGCTGCAGCCACAAAACTGCAGCTGAACTCGATGGAAGCCATTTGTGTGGATGACGGTGAAGTTCGCAGGAGCGGGGGAAGGGAATGGACAAGTAGAACCGTGACAGTGGCCAAGCTGTATCAAAAGACCGAGGGCATAGAGAGATGTGCGTTCAAAATACGCACCGTTCCATTTCTGAAGGTTGCTTAGATACGATTCAACAAAGGTGAAAGAATCACGCAATGTACCTGAATGACGTCCAGTGGGCGATCTTGGTGGGATTGCAAAATGCACAACTGGCAGAGAAGCTCCGTTGAAAAACATTCTTGGCATCTGTAGATGGCAGACCCATTGCCGCATGCACCGCAAGTGTCTGGTTGAGAACCTTTGCCCTTGAGCGTGAGCAAGCCAGCGAGGTATTCATCATGGTAAGGGAGCCATTCCTTCAATGTATCATCCTATGAGAAGATAGGGTTACGTATGTTAGGGAAAAAAAAAGACAGGGCCGTGCGACATACTGAGTGGCCTTTTTTAGATGAAACAGTTCAGTCATCCGCTATCCTGATGAAATCTATGTCCATATCAACAACTTTGTCACCAGTAGCTCCTGCCTCTGCCGCAGTATTGTCCAATTTCGAGCAGCCCAACGAAGATTTTTTGACAGGCGAGAGTGGGTCCGCTTCAAACGCTGTAGAGTGAATGCGCCGTCGATCCAACGAAAGTTCTTGGGTGAAAATCTCGTTAGGTGGGTCGTCTTCGAAGTCCTCAGCAGAGAACTCAGGAATTTTGGTTGGTTTTTTCTTGTTACACCGCCTCGTTGAGTACGACATGGTGGTCACCAAGCAATGATTATATAAGTCGCATCGAGTGGCAGCTGAGTATTGGCTGAGTTGCCTAAAATTGAAAGTCAGGTCCCCACTCAATAATTCCATAATATATGACTTGCCATCTACAGAATCAACACAAATTTCAGTACCAATACCTGTCTTCGAGTTTCTCCAAAATAGGACAAGCGTGGCCAGAGATAGACGAGGGGGGATCAGTGGAGTCTTGGTGAACACTATCCGCCAATAGATTATCAACTTGAAGTTACTGAACTCAACGAAATGGATCAAAGCTGAATATATACATAGGTACGGTTAATTCAAATGTACTAACATCATTCGCATGAGGATATACTGCCAATATATGGAGCTCTCTTCCCTCCCTGTTCCACTCTTCTATCAGCCCCATATGTATACCATGTAAGTATTCACTTGAGAATGTGTAGTGTTACAAATGACCATCAGCGACGCACATTATAATGTATGTATTCACTTAGGAATGTGTAGTGTTACAAATGACAATTGGCGACGCACATACTATGCCATGAATGTACTCACTTAAGAATGTGTAGTGTTACAAATGACTATCGACGATGTACATACCATGAACATATTCACTTAAGAATGTGTAGTGTTACAAATGACCATCGGCGACGCATGTACTATGCCATGTACATATTCACTCAAGAACATATGGTATTTGACAGATGACTGTTGGCATGCACATATACCACGAACATATTTGTGTAAGGATATGTCAAGGGTATGTCAAGGGTATGTCAAGGATATGTAGTTAATGTAAGTGAAGACCAGTAACATATATTTTGAAAGAGTGCGACCATCCTCAAGCTGCTTCCCCGCAAAGATAAGACACTCTTATCGATCGCTTTCTTACATTCAGAAACCGACATTTAGAACATTCAAAAATCAGATTCGAAACCCGCTAATGACATTTATACATGGTAAAATCACTATACAGTATGCGGCAATTTCATAGGGTGCTCTACCTCCTCTTCGCTATCAGTAAGTTCACTTAAATCACTCAAAGCACTGTCGTCGTCACTCTCTGCCTTTCCATCGCGTAGGTCACTCCATTTCGTGAAGGAGTCCAAGCCAAGTCTCCACCTATTTTTACGATCGTACTCTCGTCGCTCCAGGTCGTCCTTCGTAGCTGTAGATACGGCATCTTTATCTGACCGATACCTGTTGTAGCGCCATCGAAAGATCCCTCCAGCTGAGAATTGTACTATTGAATAGCGAGTTTCATGAGGCTGAATGGAGGAGTTGGAATGGGTGATGAGAGCGGACGGTAGAAGAATGGTTGACCCTGGTGGGAATCGAACGATGACACCAAGGTTCCACAACACCAGGTGGCTGCCTTTGTCCGGGTCGTATGACCCCAGAGAGGTGACGGAACACCAACCGTTAGCTTTGTTAGCGTGATCGTTGTGAGGAATGCTGGTGGTCTGTGGGCCCATGTTGATAGTCATCGCTGCAAATGTGCTTTTTGGTAGGTTGCGGCGTAAGCTTGGGTCTCTCTGTAGAAGCTTCTCAAGGGTATCCTGGTATTCGACGTAAGTCTTATGGCAGAAAGTGTTGAATAGAGCTGAGGCTGCAGTCAGGTTCAGAAGTGTTAGCATTGAACTGAGCTACTCACAGTTAGCAAAGCCTGAGATACGATGAATGGCAGGGTTTTCAAGAAGCTTGTCGACCTCTGCATGGTTTTTTTTCCCTGAGATTGCAAGGTTCCCAACGCGCTCGCAGCCACCCCCAAATGAAACCCCTGTCGAACGAGCCTTGAAATCGCCCCAGCGATGCTGCTTCTGGCATTCCAAAAACGTTGAGTTTGCACCGGCAGCAGCAACCGCCTCTGTAGCAGCGGCAACGGTTGCGTCCCAATCAGCACCAGCAGCTCCAGGAGGCATGCCTCCGAGCACGACGATGATGCGGCCCTTACAGTCTACTATGATTATACAAGTCCTTCAAAAAATTAGCAACCGCAGAAGTAGAAAAGCTAGGCTACTCACTTGCCATCCCAATCTATAAACCTCAGGCCATTGGGCCCAGTAAGCAAGGATAGGTTACACCACACCTGTTGAAGAGGTGCGGAAAGACGCTTTCCCATCCATGCCGTAGAAGCTGCTGGTAAGGTCTCGGCGTCAAAGCGGGGCATCTCCATCGGCAGAGCGTTTTGGGTGTGTTGCAGTGCATTTGGCTTGATGCCGTGTTTGGCTTTGCATATGCAGGCTTTTGCTCAGCGTTTTTCCTGTTGTTTGGCTGTCTTGTTTAACTTTCTCTTTTCTGCTGCTGAGGCTTCACGTGCGTTGCGAGGGACGGATGGTTCGATTGGCTGAATGGCGTTTCGTGAAGCTGAGTGATCATCCCCATCAAGTTCGGCAAAGTCTTCCCCGTCAGAGTTGACATCACCTTCCAACATAACCTCCTCATCTAAGAAATCGCCGCCATCTTCTTTTTGAATGCGGTCTTCATTCTCGGACTTGAGGGCTTCCTCCAAATCGAAGTTCAAACATTCAACAATGGTGTAAGGTGTATACTCTCACCCAGAGCGCAATCGTCCTGTATGTTAGAGGCTCATGTTAGAAGAAATCAAAGGAAAAGACGGCAAGAAATGAAGCTAGTTAGGGTCCTCTGAGTCTGCTTTGCCTTCCCTGGTCTGTGGAGGGACTTGGGTCGGCTAGGCATGCATGTTTTTCCCGATATGTGGCTCGGTTCAGCGCAGTGTTCCCTGGTCTGTGGAGGGACTTGGGTTCACTGCTGAGGCGAAGCTGAGTGCATATCGGGAGTTTTGCCATTCACAAAAAAAAGGAGAAGAACAAATGAAATTGAAAGTAAAGAAATTCACCTATTCCTGCCATTCTCAATCTGAAATATCCCTCGAGAGATAGGTTGTTGTTCTAGTTGATGGTGAACGCGCTTGAAGCTAATTGAAATTTTCAGCGATGCCATAGCATCACATGAATATCACGTGCAGGTGGCGAGCGCTCCCTCCTGTCGCGACTGCTCACTGCCAGCACCTTGCTGTATACTCTATAAACCTCAAGAAGCAATTTTTTTTCTATAACTAATTATACACTACGCATATCTAAACGATGGCTTGCAGGAACTGTGCCAAAGGATCCTCGAGTGCCGCTTCAGACCCGCCTTCCAAGCCAATGAAGAGGTGCAGAAATCAGGGAAATTTTCACAGCGAGGAGCTCATGTTCTTGTTGGAGAAGTTCCCTGAATATAAGGACTGCAAGGGAAATAAGCAGCTGTTCTGGGACATGTTTTTTCCTGAATTTTGGATGAAATTTCCGCAACGTGAGAGTGGCTCAGGTGAAGAGATGTGTACTGTAAGTTAGCGTTTCAACTGCCTTTCAAAGGATTTCCATTAAATGTAAATTGTTGCCAGACGTTGAAACGGTGGTTTTATAACCACGCTTCCTCAGAGAAGTGCGCAACAACCTCCGGCTGGGAAGTGTGGCTTGAACAGCTCAGCAAGGCTTGGAAGCCCCCTCCTGTGCGGATTCCCGTTTATAAATACTACATGCACCACCCGGACTTTAAGGATAAGATCAAAGAGGAGTATGAGAGGCAGTATGGGAGCGGCAATCAAGATTATGACTCCGAAGAAGAAAGCAGTGAGGATGACTCTGATGAAGAAGATTCAAAGAAGAGTGAGGGTAAGAAGCAGGAGATAACGAGGTGTGTAACAATTGCGAGGGAGTTGTATGAAAAGGAGTCTAAGGAGGTTCAGGCTTGGATGCAGCGCAAAAATCAAGATGAGTACAAGGAGGCTAGGAAAAGGCACAAGGCTGCTTCTGCTGGCACAGTGAACGGTTTTACTGATCAAGATCATCGTGACATGTGAGTTAAACCTCCCATCATATAGTTCAGATGCTCACCTTTAAGCCCTCGCGCAGTTGTCAAGGTAACATAACGCCGGTGGTGCAACCTCTGCTAGACGGCATCCAACGCATGACTGGCTTCTACTGCACTCTGATTGTAGGTGCGCTGCCTGATGAAAAGGATGGAAAGTTTCCTATCCTATTGTGCGTAAGCTCTTTTTCTTTTACTTGAATTAGCTTACCTATTTTCCTGGATAGTCTACATGCTGGAAAGGCGCCGGATGGCAGGAATTTTCAGGAGTGGGATGAGCAGGGTTTCAGGAAAAACTTCTCAAAGCAGTTTTTCCAGTTTCTCCAGGCTGTTAGTGGTATGAAGGATGAAGAAGGTACGCGTTCGTATCTTTTACATTTGAATTTGATGGCTGATGTGTTTCGAAGATTCTGTGCATCATCTGGCACCGGAAAAGAACGTCGAAGCTGACCCTCCTTGAGACCCTCCTCGAAACCCTCCTCGAAACCCTGAAGGCACTGCCCTAACTTTGAACATGGACTCTTCTGCGACACCAATAAGGCCTCCTGCTGCTACTCTTGCTCAATCAGAGCCTCCTGTGTGTACAGCGAAGGCTGACGAAAAAGGAAAGAAGCGCGCACACTCAGAACCTATCGAAGAGGTGCCTGAGCCAGGCCTCACGCATACGCCCTCTCGTAACCCTACTCCACCTCCAGCTGCCAATCCTCCTTCCCAAACACTTCGATTTCCCATGTTTGGCGAGTACAAGAGAAACCACCAGGCGAATATTGCGTGCAACAAGGCGATTCTTGCTGCCCTTGATGAGCAGCTCAGCGCTTCAGCCTTCCCAAGCACTACAAAAGAGGGCAGTCCAAATTGAAACCCTCTTCATCCGAAGGCACCTGCAAAACAGGTGTTGGTTGAGAAGGGAAAGAAAAAGCCGAAGAGGATGAGTGAAAGGATGAAGCGAAGGTTGATTGAGTCTGAGGAAGATGACAAGGGAGAGGAGGGTGACGAAGACAGTGAATGTGAGGGTGGTGAAGAGGGTAGCGGTGTTGAGGGAGAGGGTGAAGGTGAAGAAGCTGTCCTGCACCGCTCCAACCGGCTCTCAAAAGCTGTAGACATTGTATCTACTCCACCTGTGCCAGTGGAGCCCGCCTCTGACACCCCTGCTGCTCCTAACGCTCCTTCAACTCCTAAATCGGCGGATGGCCTTTGCAAAAGCGTTCCCAATCCTTCTGAAACCCTTCCTGCTGATACCGTTCTTCCTGAGTGGGTTAAGCAGCTACTAGAGGTGCTATGTAATGGGGAAGGTGCCCTAGGATGTAGTGAGTGGGCACAGCTCGTCAACGAATGGAAATTACTTGAGCATACCTACTCCTTCCTCAACCCTTCATCATCGCCGAGTACTCGTCTTCCTGTGAACAATCGACCCCAGGAGGTCGCCAGATGGTTCAAATGCGGAAGAGGCGGAGAGATTCCGGATAATTTTGGGGATCTGACAGCGTTCAAGAAGCAATGGTGGCTGTGGTGGAATGCCCTCATGCCGTCCTGGAGAGTGAAGGATAAAAGTGGCCAGCTACGACAAGAAGGAACTGGAGATTGGTCGGAACTACAGTATCCTGGCCAAAATGGGCTGGTCCTTCCAGTTGTATGTCTCCGGTGGTGGTATTTGATGGAGGCAGAGGTTGGAGGGTCTGGGGAGTGGAAGGAGGTGGTGAAGGAGGTGATTTGGGTCCTCCAGGAGCTGAGGACGTGGACCCGAAAGCACCCGATGGAGAAGGCCATAGACGAGCATCCAGCGAAGCGGTTATGAAGGAAGTAGAAGAGGCAGGATCGTAAACATACGCTGCCATTTGTAGAACACTTGGCTATGCATCGTCTGGATTAGGAAGCTGTGAGAAGGAAGAGCTGACAAATGCCTGGGTATGTAATCACATATTACTCAGAATTCAGACTCCACCATGGCACCGAAAATGCCATTCCATTAAGTAATTTCCGCTTTTTTGTGTATTATATAAGTATTATATACTGTTGAGCCGTTTTGCAAAACGCCTCACGATGGTTGTTGAGATATTTTGTAAAAAACCTACCGTATTGACTGTGGAAGCATCAGAAGGCTTCAGTGAGAACAAGATTACACAGGCCATGATCCTGCACACACATTTGACTGGAATTGGCGTGGCTAAGCCTCGCAAGGTCACTTGCCATTTCATTTTCGGTCACAAGAACAAGAGTAGAGTGGATGCTCTGGTATGCAATCAATTGGACAAGGGCAAAAAGGCCAGGATGGAGGGAGAGAATGGAGGCGCAGGTCAGCGGAAGAAGCAGACGAACCAGGTTGTGAGCACGTACCAGATGGTGGTGAAGGCAGAATTCAGCAAGCTGACCCAGGAAGAGCAGGATGAGTGGGAGGAGCAGGCAGTAAAGGAGCATATTGAGAAAGTGAAGGAGTGGGAAAAGCTGTTGACAGGGCTGGTTCTCACCACGCCAAAGGTATGTTGATGTTGAGTTGGTGTTTGCGTTGCCACTAACGAGATATTTGTAGCTGCATTGATGCCTTGCCCACTTTCATAAAACCAGTCCTGGACCTCGTGTACGAGCACACAGGTTTGGTATGCGGTTTCTGGGCTGCAGGCCCTGAGCCTGCTGATGCCGGGTGTCCAACAGTCATAAGGTGAGTTTGAAACATTGCTTTGAGTGGTGTTGGAGCTGATTGGTGGCAGCTGTTATGCAGGAAAAACATCAGGGCCAGGAGGAATGCATTTTGGGAAAGCCAAATGTGAAGGATGGAAGAAGCAAATTGTACCAGTTATCGGGCGCTTCGTCAAGAAGTGTTATAGTAAGTTGTTTAATGGCTAATATGTGAACGCAGGTGACTGATCAAACATGTTCAGGTATTGAAGAGTGCCGCTCTCATGCATTAACAAAGGAAGAGGGCGATGGTGACGGGGACGAGGTGGAGCCGGAGAGGGAGGAAGGAGAAGTAGAGATTGACGCATTAGAAGATTGGGTGGGGGGTAGTACTGCAGCCCGGAGGAATGCTAGCTCTGACGCTGAAAAGTCGAAGAAGGTGAACGACACATCCGCCGGCTCACAAAAAACTGCTGTAGGCAATAAGGGTCAGCCATCTTGGCTGTCATCTGGACCATCAGCTCCAGCTCCTACATCTACAACTCCTCCCGTGTCTCCCACTGCATCAGATCCTGTGTCACGAACTCCATCACCGCCTCCCTCTCGTTCGGCCTCTCCTGTTGGCTCTCAGTCAGCCAGATGTATCAGTTCTCCTCCTGTGTCACCTCGTTCCTTGCAGATGCCTGCTGTGTCAATGAATGAGGTCGATACTGCTCAGGAAAGTCAACACAAAAGCAAGGTCTCAAAGAAAGGAAAGGGGGGCAAGAAGAGCAAGTCGTCATCTGCGTCTGAGGTGGCTTCAAAGATTTCGCAAGGGGGAACATCTCGAAAGCAGAAGCGTGGTACAGAAGGGGGAAAAGTCCAGGGGACCAGGAGTGGCATGTCGGAAGGGAGGAAGAGGAGGAGGCGAGGGAGGCGTGAAATGGAGGAGACAGAGGAGGAGGATGAGGAGTACGAGGACAATGAGGAGGAGGAGGACAATGAGGAGGAGGAGGACAATGAGGAGGAGGAGGACAATGAGGAGGAGGAGGACAATGAGGAGGAGGGGGACGCTGGGGTGGAGGAGATCGTCTCCTCATGCCACACCATGCCACGCTGCGAGGACCCAGCTGCAGTATCACCAGCCAATATTCCTGAACCACCAGCTGGCACTCTGGATTATGTCGTGAAGGTGCTGGCACTAGCATCAGTGATTAAGGGTGACAAGCATTGGGAGGAGCTGGTTCACGCATGGCTAGCAGTGGATGAAGGCTCAAACTTTGTGGGTAGAAGGAGTCTCAGTGCGTATAGTCATCCCAAGGCAGTGGGGGAGTGGATTCAATGGGTGCAGTGGGCATCCTTTCGACCTCCTGATGGCCTGTCTCCTGATTCATATTCCAAGTTGTTTGCAGCGTGGTGGAGGGGTGTTCAGCCTAGCTGGAGGAAGTCGAATGGAAGCTTCATTGGATTCACAAGGAAGGATGGGATGGATTGGTCGGAACTAAACCTTCCGGGGCAGAATGGAATTGTAAGCCTGGTTGCAGCACTGGCATGGTGGAGAGAGAGGGTGTATAGCATGCTGAAGGGTACCCATCGTCAGGGACAGGAGTGGAGGACACAGGTGGATCACTTCGAGCAGGCACTTGAGGAGGTGACTTATGCTTTTCAGGAGCTGAGGAAGATGACCCCAACCTCCTCCACTCGTTAGTAGTAATATTATGTATGATTTGTAGTAATTATGCAGCTGCTTTTTGGTGATTCTGTAGTACTGGGTGCAAGGAAAATACACTACATACTCTGAATACAAAGCTTACAATGTATGGAAATATGGCTGGGTGGAAACAATGGAAGTGTTTAGCATTACCATTGTGAGAGCTCTAGGGTTTGAATCTGATAGTGTGAAGATTTTTATTGTGTACTGGAGCAATCTGCCACTTGGACCGTACAACGCTGGAGAGGTAGCTATATCTGCTGATGTAACTAATCTAGACCGAGGCCTGTGTAGTGACTGTGACAGATATGGTGAGTAACACAACTGTGGGAATAAAATCTACCATGTGCATGGAATGGCCAAAATGCCGACAGACTGCTGTGAGTGTCTAAATTACCATATTTGGGATGCTAGGGATAAAACCCTTCGTGATGCATGAGCCATGAAGGGTTCTTTCCCTGTCTGATACAATATTATAATGTCTAAGGCTGCTGCAATGTCCTAGCAACTAATGCTTGGGTAGCAGTGTGATTATCTTGCTGTTGGAGGAACTCCTGGAAGGAATTCTCATACAGGACAGAAGGGCCTTGGTCTTGGATAAACCCAGCCAGGAATTCTGCTCAAGGTAGAGGGGGAGTGTCGGGAGGAAGAGAGGTTTCAACTGTCGAACAGAATCCAGGTTGCTGAAAGTATCAAGCTGTTGCTGCTCAGGTATGACCAATAGCCTTGCAAAGGGCAGAGATCATACTGGTTATGAGGTGTACATAGGGATGAAGCATGGTGTCATCAGGCAGCAGGAGAAGAGCAGCGGGAAGCTCTAAAGCTCTCTCATCAAGAAGACGTTGGATTACCCCCAACCATTGGTCTGGATCTGCAGCCTGAAGGCCAGCTAAAGTTACAGCCATCTGGTTGAATTGGTCATTGTGATGGCCAGATAGTGACAAGAGTTTGTGCTGACTAGTGCAGACCATCTCCAACTCTGCCACAGCCTGGTCATACTGCTGGTGTGCTACAATAAGGTCGTTGATAGCAGCATTGTGCTCTACATCAGCTTCAGCAAGAGCTTCATGAGTGTGACGAAGGGTGGACAAGGAGTGCATACAAACCTGATGAATCTGTTCGTAATCCATTTCTCTTCGCTGTACTCATGCATCGAGCTTCCTGGCAATTCTCTGTAAGTCAAGAGCATCACAACGAGAGCAAACAAGCAAGTCATGCATTGCCTGCATACTCACGTCACCCTGCGGAGGATAGAGCATCTGGAGACGCTCATTGTCATCATTCATCCTCTGTTCCTCAGAGATCTCCAGATTCATGGACCAAGTGCAGTAGTAATTGTTGTCTGCCTCCAAGTCATGAATTCGTTGCTGAGCACAAGCCAGTGCCCCTTGCAAGGTATCCAACTGTGTTTCAGTGTTGTCATCACGATTACTTGGATCCATGAGCATGAGAGATGGAGAAGGGGAAGGGACCTGAGGCTGAACATCATCCATGGGAGTATCTGCTGGAGGTTCTTGAGGCTGTTCCTGGGAAGGAAAAAGATTAGTTCTGCTAAGAGGGACTGGTAGCGAGGATAAATACCTCCAATCATGAACCCTTAGGAACCGGACTAACTGACTTAAATTGCGAGTCTGCATGGAAGATGGCATCCTCTAAATTGTACTCGGCCCTCTGAGCTTGGTGTATATGACACGAGGTATGAGCCGTCATCTATGCTGTTCAATAGTGTCAAAAAATAATTTGCAGAAATTCTGCACCACCTCTCTTCAATATGTGTATTTGTGTAGACCCCACCATATAGTATGACTGTCACCTCATGTATGCATCCACAACACACACTATGTACACATACAACATGGGGTGTGCATGCACAATATGGTATGCACATATGCAACATAGTATGCACACACACAATATGGTATGCGTGCACACACAATATGGTATGCACGCACACACAATATGGTACATCAGGAAAACGGGGAAAATCCGCTATTAGATCGTAACGGAAGACAGGTCTGCTAAGACCTTACATGTGCTGATAGCCAGGTCTGATCAGGCTCTGGCATGTATGCCGTCCCTTAACTTTACATATAGGGCAATAACAGGGACCCTACTAATTTCCTGATGTATGTGCACACACAACATGGAGGTATGTGTGCACACAGATGATGGAGTGGGCTGCTTATGTAATCAAAAAAAGTCGTCCTATAGACTCAGAACCTAATAGTTTGTGTTAGAAATGTATACATTGTATACAAGAATCTAATCAGAACATAAAGAAATGAATAGATTTGAATAGTTGTATAGTTATCTGTATAGTAATGACGGAGTGGGCTGCTTATGTAATCAGGAAACCTCGTTCTATAGGCTTAGAATCTAATGGTTTGTATTGAGAATGTATACATTGTATACAAGAATCTAATCAGAACACATAGAAATGCATAGGGCTAAATAGAGAGCCTGTATACTTATCAGAATGTAAT
>RCHF01001454.1:0-19583 GCA_003987895.1 Neonothopanus nambi | reverse complement strand
CGAATATACTCGCGGATAAACTTACTCACAGTATGTATTCTACAGACGATGTATTTTACGTTTACCACGTATGTCGGTTATTTTTACCTCTTCGCATGGCTTATCTGCTGCCCGCTGCGATATTCTGTGCATGAAAAAGGCCCGTCTTCTGATCTTGAGTTTATCCGATAGTTTTGGCTATGTGAATTCCTGGAGGGTGCGTTCATCCTTTTGTCTCAGTATAGTTAGGCCGAGAATGTAAACGCTACGCTCTCGTGTATACCGACAGGTCTTCCAAGCTTACTATGAGCAGACCCTACTTCACGATTCCTCTCCGTACGGCATGTGCGTATATTCAATATCGCTATACTCCCTGTCTGATACAATGTGATCCAACAGTTCTTGGATCGGTTCCCTCCAAGTACGTGTATCCTTTCCTCATCGATTGCGTCTCCGAGTTCTCAAAACAACTGCTGTTCTTCCGTCCTTTCACTTACCAGTACTCCCTCATTTTTCTACCCAGTCTATTCATCAGCCGATTATTTGAACTGGGATACTTTCATACTGTTCTAGCCACTGCCAGTGTAATATTCATCATAGCAACTTTCTTGATTGCAGAATGTAAACAATACTGGCAGTTCCTTCTATGTCAGGGATTAGTAACAGGGGTATGTCAAAATCCCCCTCTCTCTTCATCGACATGATACTGAAAGTCATCGTACAGCTGGTTTGCGGGGTTTTCTTCGGTCCGCTCATCGGTATTATTGCTCAATGGTTCAAGAAACGTAGAGGGCTCGCCCTTGGACTCTTCACAAGTGGCTCAGCACTTGGAAGTACCATCCTACCTGTCATCACCCGTGTACTTATCACGCGTATTGGGTAAGTATTCCGCGGAGATTGATCCATAATACTTTGAAGTCGTGCTGAAGTTCTGTCTTCCTATCTGAAGGTTTCCGTGGACTATGCGAGTGATAAGTTTCATTCTCCTAGTTGGTATTGTGATGGGCAGCTTGGTATGCAATTAAATTTACCCAGGGGATTCATATCATAACCACTGAGATCCCATACACTTTGCTGACAGACATTAAAACAACGCAACTCCCGCTCCGCGTCAAAAGGTCGACTACTAAAATTATCAACGCTAAAATCTCCGGCGTTCATTATATACTGCGTGGGCACATTGTTCGTTTATCTTGGCTTCCAAACATGTGAGTCAATCTCTCCTAATCATTCTTAGTTTATTCATTCACTCTGTTTCCGATTGATCTGTGTACTGTATCGCTCATGTTCTCGACGCCTTCTAAAGTCCTGACATATGTCGCGGCATCCGCCATCCAAGCTGGCATTTCAGCTGATTTCTCCTTCTATTTGGTCTCAATATCCAACGGGTGCAATGGAGTTGGAAGATTACTGTCTGGACGAATCGCAGATCGAACTGGTACGCTGATGATTTTTCCCCCTATTTTCACCTTGACGGATTTATACTCTCGGGAATAGGTGCATTGAACATCATCATCCCCTTCACTATCATTAGCGTTATAGCCAACTACGCCTGGCCATTCGCAACCTCCAAAGGTTCACTCACTGCAGTGACCGTCCTATATGGGTAGGTATATCCCTCCCTCTTTTTGTATCGTATGCCCCTGCAGAGTACTTATATCGTCTCCTTGCGCTCCCATTCAGATTTTTTACAGGCGCATACGGAGGTCAAATGTCTTATCCCATTCTGGACTTGGGAGACCCAGCAGATTTAACCCAACGTGTCGGTATACTAATGACCATGGTAGGCGTTGGCGGCCTCATTGGACCGCCTATTTCCGGTATCGTCGATCAGAGTAGCGGGATGAAAGCAATGGCTTTCTATGCAGGTAAAGAAATCCTTAGCCCTAAGTCACTGCTTCACTGAGGGTATGTAAACTTCATCCCAACCCGGCATGATATTATATAGGTAGCATGATTTTAATCGGCGTCGTTTTCATGTGCATCACACGGCATTTGGTTACTGGAGGGAGGTTCTGGGCAAGGGTATAAATGAATAGATGTATAGACGCAAACGATTTGAAGAATCGGAGCCTCGAGGACTTCTTCCGTGCGCGAATATATTGGCCTGCCGAAACATAAGTAGAGGGCATACGGATATTGCATTACTTTATTTAGTCATGTAAGATCTGTCGTGCTCCTCTATCATACACACTGGCAAGCTATTTTACGAGCAGAATGTTACTAAAGAACAGTAGTATTGAGTAACGGTGCGGCGCAGTTGCAATAACGATAACGTACCTATAAGAGCGAGAGTCATTTTTACATCCCTACATCCACTCACATCCTACATAGACGGGTAAACAACATCCTCACGTGTAGATCGAGTACACTTACACCGATAGGATAAGCATTCGAGCACTAAAAACCTTAGTATCAGCGACCACCCTATTTTGAACAATAGAATCTCTGCATACCCCGCAGTTCGCGCTAATACAAGTGACCGTATCGCATCCATCCGCACCAATCGAAATAGCCTGAATGTAGTTCTGGATATTCGAGATATCATA
The DNA here is from genome assembly GCA_003987895.1 of Neonothopanus nambi. NCBI lineage: Eukaryota > Fungi > Basidiomycota > Agaricomycetes > Agaricales > Omphalotaceae > Neonothopanus > Neonothopanus nambi. The sequence continues at coordinate 17,055 of RCHF01001454.1, read as the reverse complement.
AGCCTGCTGGGTGTATTGGTTTCCGGTGTCTTCAAAAATAGAATGAATCGATGAAGCTCATCAATTACTACTGTATCCGACAGCTCAGAGAAATTATGAAGACTTACCCAAGCTAAACATCATAGTAACAGCTTTCTCTACCGACAACATGCCATATGATGGCAAGGAAGCGTTCCGAGATTCGTTGCCTTCGTATGAACCATGTGGCAAAGAATGAACACATTCTTGTTCCAGCAGAACAGGACCGCCATGCGTAATAATAGTATTTAGTACGCGGAAAATCTGTGTCTCGATTGTCGTGCACTAAGTCCATATCTGTATTGCTTCAGAATGACGGCTTACACTTGCTCAACGGCGTTGCTCAGGGAAGAGACACTTGCATGAGATATTCACGAGGATTTGTGGGCAGAGCTGAGAGCAGGCACGAGCACATGAGTAAGGGTTTCAGGAAATAATACGCAGGTACGCACAATTCCCAGAGTCCAACGTCTTTTTGACAGCTTTTTCCAAGATCTAGACTTTGACCCACCACCCGGGTGTCAGCACTAGAGGTTTTTCCGCGGTGAATTATCATCGTTCTAAGATTCATTCACCCATACGCCAGTTCTGAGCTGAGCTGGTGTACGTGCAGTGCAGGGCCTAACATACAATATTACGGTCAGAAGTCAAATATGGTCAGGAAAGCAGTTAAAACATACCAACACACCACGACACCTTTGAAAAAGCGTGCAGAAGCGATAGCCAGCCATCGAATTTCCCGAAAACCCCAAACTTCTAATCTTTTGTGCGAAATTCCAGCTGGTATCTATGTTCTTCACCGTGAGTGATAGGGCTCTGACCGTCCGCTATGCTATCGCGAAAAAATTCAAGATTTGTGCTGAGTGGACCCAAGAAACGTTGGAATGCGCTGACTAATAACTCGACTCGGAGACAGTCATCGACCTGCCCTAAACACTGAAGCGCTGACATGCTAGCACGCGCCATCCGCCTTACCTGCGTCCCACGCTGAAATACCACACATGCTTGGTCCTACAGTCGATCTGGTGAAGCCGACCGTGTATAATGTAGATATCGGTTCAAAATCAGCGTAGGGTGCTGATATCGATGTCTTCAAGATGTAAACCTCGAATTGGAGCCTGCTATCGAATACTACAGGCTGGATGCCCTTCCGCGGTTTTGGATGGTGGTTCGACGATCTTGTAAACCTCAAAGAAAGTGCTGCATAACCTTTTTCTTTCGTTCCCACTCACCACCTCTGTGACCCTCTTTTCGTGGCGAAACTATTGCATTCCACAAAAATGCAATGACCATCGCAGGCAGAAACTTTCTGAATGCGTGTATTCACCGCGAGCTCTACATGAAGTCCACGAGAAGAAATGAATGGCACACACAGGCAGTCAGCATCAAAAAGTTTGCGCTGTGAGGTATCGGCGCGACACACTGAAGTCCTCCACTCTGCAACATGATCTGCGGAAGTTTGTATGCTTATAATCGTTCATAGATCATTCATCCCTCACATGTATGTATGAATTTCCACTATGTTCAGTCAGAGTCAACTTGAACGCCCTCTTAATAGATATTCCTCCTTCGGTTGAATATTGTTCTCAGAGCGATGACATTAGCATTCGGTAAGTTTCAAAAACATGTACCGCATCATATGAACTTAACCTAAGTAGACTTCAAAGCCGGTATCTTCGGTAGCAATCAATTAATCGGAACGGTAGATCTAGCCAGCAGTTTCTGGGAGAGCAGAAGTCAAGCTTACGCTTGTTACTAACCTCACGAGTTTCCCATGCGTTGCCCGCTATCATAGCTTCGCTTGGAAAGGTATTCGCACTTCCTCTGCTACTCGACCGTGGTCCGCTCAATGTATAAAAGACGATAGCACCAAAGGAACAGAATGAACCCATAGAACCTCGACTCAGAGCAAACGAACTTTGTACGGCTTGCTTAGTGCTCCCTTCTTCTCCTTTCCTTCATACCTCCACATCTCAGTGAATCCAGCTCTCTGAGCCCGACAATATGGCAGCGTATCCAAGATACAAATCTGAGAACACTGAACACCCATCTAATGACTCTCAGACTATTTGTGGCTTGGGATCGAACACTATATTCCACTCCGGCGGGGTTACATGTGATACCAACTTCAACATAGGAAAGAGCGCAAGAGAAGTACAAGAGAGATATCCATTCCGAGATACAACTCCAAGCTCAAACCACACCTCACTAAAGGCTCAAAAGGACGACGAGCCTCCCGATGGTGGTCTTCGCACCTGGCTGGTAGTATTCGGTGTGAGTAACCTACTTTCCCAAGTTACTTGTGGACAAATTGACTTATATATAGTGTATACTCTACAGACAATGTGCTTTGCGTTCACTACGTATGTCGTTTATTTCACCTCTTCGCATGGCCTATCTGCTACCGCTGCGATATTCTGTGCATGAAAAAGGTCCGTCTTCTGATCTTGAGCTTATCCGACAGTCTTGGCTATGTGAATTCCTGGGGAGTGCGTTCAGTTCATTCTTTTGTCCTGGTATAGTTACCCTGAGAATATAAATGCTAAGTTCTCGTGTATACCTGCAGGTCTTCCAAGCTTACTATGAACAGACCCTACTTCGCGATATCTCTCCGTCCAGCATGTGCATATACTAGATATTGCTATACTCCCTGGCTGATACAATATGATCCAACAGTTCTTGGATCGGTTCCCTTCAGGTACGTGCATCCTTTCCTCATTTTCTACCCAGTCTATTCACCAGCCGATTATTCGAAATGGGATACTCCGGGCTGGCTGACTTCAAGTTGCCGCTTTCTTCCCACGCCTTGTAGTGGACGCGTCACTTGCTCCTACTCTACCTACCTCGCCATTTCTATCAACTCAAACAGTATCAAGACATACATCAATTAAACTCTCTCTCTTTAAATCTAAGCACACCAAGCAGCATGTAATAATGTCAGTACACTTGATCTTTTTGGCAAAAGCTTATCAAGAAGTCCAGTCTAGTGCGTAGGACGAATCTTCGAGCTGGCAGAAGCATCTTGGAAGCATCCTGGGGTCCTACTACATATTTATCTGTCTCGCTCTGAAAATTACGCAGAGGCTGAGCTTCCAGTACCTGGAAGCACTCGGAGAGACATTAATCATGGAATTTTCTCAGGTGTCGAGTACTTACGATATTGCGCCTTCAGCGGGACAAGACTGTTTCTGAGCCACACCAACAGTGCATGCCGTATGGAGATTAAATAATACGAGAGTATATCTCTTACATTGTGGACACGGAGCATTCTGGCATTCGGCACTTCTTGGGAAGCCGATGCTCTGACTGTAGTACGATTTCAAAGTAAGTACACCATCAGCTTGGCATCCCGTCTGTCAATTCACATTGCGAAACGTCCACATAATAGAGGCGGACCCATGGCAATGAAGCCTGCAGGTGAGGTGTACATGTGAGGATCGGTAAATTCTTGGCTTGCGCTGGGCGTGAACTGGGGCGACTAGAAAGTTGTAGGAAGAAGGAATGGGTACATGGGTCTGATCGCGGCAGCAACACTGGATCCTTCTGACATGCCAAGATAGGCCTTGCCTTTCCTGTTCTACACATATCTCGTTGGTATGATCTCGTGGTGTTAGTATTTACCGGAACAAGAGCTCAAGCTCGAACGACTGCAAAAACACAGATTCCAGATGACCTGGCGTGCCATAGACAATCATGATATATGTGCAGTGTCGGAATTATCAAGGACTTCATGTGTACATGCCTAGGTTGGACATATTGTGGGAGGTCTGTTGAGAAGTAGAACCTGTCTATTCTTGGGACATCCCAACCCTTGTTCCATTTTGCCAGTCTGTGTCCCTAGTTTCACGAAAGAGTGCTACCTGCCTGTGTGCGTAAGTGGATATTCATTGTCTTTACAGAAGTGGTTCACAAACTGGATTCCTGAATTGTCAGTATCGAAACACTAATTGTTGAACTCAGTAGATCTATTGGAGAAAATGTATTGAGAAATGCAGATATAAGATTGATCGCAAACGGCACTTGCACGTCGCCGATGTATAGCTGTCAAGAAGGAGTGAGTGCTGGATGGTGGTACTACTGCCAGCCGAAGTCGTTCACAATACACACAATACAGTTCATTTACATTCAGCAAGTCAGTCTCAATTCACATTTGTTTTGTTACAGTCTCAGCTCCAACAGTATTAGTCTTTCATAGAGTCTGGACGGGGAATGTCAACATTGCCGATGGATGAGGACTCAAGATGTCATTATATGTACCCTCTTCGACATGATCCGAGGCATGTTAATATCTCTTGATTACATTCAGAGTAATAAAAATGTTCAGAGTACTCCAAGTCCAGGAAAAGCCTGTCAGCCATACCCGCATACGTCCCGCGTTTCTCTTTGCAATGACACATCGGAAGAATCGGGTCGGGTATGCATTATGTAGAGGTTTCTCAATACGAATTGACAGGCGGGATGGAAGCTTATGATGCTCTTAGTGTATAATAATCAGGGCGTGGGCGAGACAAAAAATACCGGATGCGGGTCCGAGTGGACAGGCAGAACTATGCGGTGAGGTGGGTGGGGCCAAGAAACAACCTGATGGAAACTTATTATGATGTACTTTTGGAAGTATATCATAATCAGGGTGTAGACTTGGCAAAAAATAATGAATGCGGGTCTCATTGGACAGAGCTATTGGTGAGGCTAAGAAACAACCTTGTCCCATTACCAGTCTGATATCTAGTCCAATGTTTGCCGAATGCTTCCTCATCTACTCCAATGTATCTTGGGAGCTACAGTGCTTCCAAGTTCCGACCTTTCATATCTTCAGTATACTATCCTTTTCATGTATTCTGCTAACGGCTTGACATTCACCAACAAAATCCCCGGAAGATATTGTCCGAGGTCATGCATGGTAGTGTCTTAGATTTCTTGAGAATGCTATCCATGCTATCTACAACATTATGTTTTGGCAGCTACTGCCTCCAAATTCAACCTTTCATGTCTTTTCCATGTACTCTGTCAATAGGTTGAAATATCCCCAAAAGCTGTTATCTGAGCTCTTGCATAGTAGTGCCTTGTAACAATTTCGTCCCGAGATTGTCACCAATGAGATGGTGAGAGCATTCCTGTTTGAGTTAGTGTATCTCTCTAAATCCTCTTTAGAACCTCTACATTTCATTATTGCTGTCTTCAATGGTCAGACCGTGACTCTGTCTGCTATATACATATTTTTGAAAGAAGGAACGGGTTTTTTTTTTGGTATATAAAGAGCAGCCTATGCTGTCTTTTATTCTCCAACAACTGCATTTCATCTTCATCCAACAACAGCATTCAAATACCTCAGCCTTCATCTTCCAAAGTAAGATCCAAGTCTTTAAGAGCAACCATCAGCATATTTCTTCATAACTGAAGTTTTCTTTTCTTCCTTAACAGCATGTCTAAACCTGACTTCACTGTGTCTGCCCTGCAAATTCGAAGCATCTCTTTTACCAATTCAAGCCCGGAGAATCTCAACCTTACAACCCCAGACAGTCGTACCCCCTCTGTGCTTGCACCTGGGGATACCACTTCTAACTTGCAAACTCCGGGATCCTATATTGGTGTTTTTGATGACAAAAAAGTTGCTGCTTTCACTTTCGAGCTTAATCCTGATGGAACTATCACCTACACCAAAGGAAATGCATCTGGGAATATCCAGTCTGGAAGTGTGACTGCCAGTCTTCACATGGCTTAATGGCTCAGAACATATCATGGTTAGTTTTGTGATCATTCCACTTTTCGTGGTTTTAGGTCTTCTATCTAATTGCAATATGTTTCTTTCAGAGTAGGAGCACCAAGGAGGGAACTGCTCATTTGTTGGTCCTTCTCAATTTGCTGCCTCTATACTCTTTCTACACCAGTTTTCAGTCTTCATTCATATCTAAAAACTTGAAAAACCCAAAAAAAAATTGCTTTCTTCATTCATACCTATACACTCCCAAAACCCCAAAAAAATTTACTTCTTTCTAGGATTTGTTGGTATCAATACTCAATAAGTAGTTCAAGCACCTAGCTGATTGTTGATTGTACCGTTTGTATATTGTCAAGCACAGTTTGTGATGATTTTGTGGCAGAGTTCTGACTGAAACAAGTTTGCTACTGAGCCATGACCGCCTACATGAGGCATTGCACCATTGAAGATGTCTTCCCTGCCAAGGTCATATAGTCAACATATAGCATATACTCATTCTCCTTTAGCAGCTTAACCACCTGTTTGACGGCTTCACATGTCATACTAGCTGATCAGATACAATCAGGACGAGGTGTCTGGTAGAACACTCACCGCCATGAGACCCGCGAACCCTTCGTGTTTTGGGACGGACCTATATGTATGTAGGTTCTCATGGATCTCACATGAAGCTCTTGTCTATCATCGCGTCCGGGCCGGAAAGTGGTGCACAACTCTTTATCTTTCCCACCACCTCTGCTACCCTCTTTTCGTGGCGAAACCATTGCATTCCACAAAAATGTAACTTATCATTGCAAGCAGAAACTTTTTGAATACGTATACTCACCGCAAGCTCGACATGAAGTCCACGAAAAGGAAATGAACGGCATGCACAAGCAGTCATCACAAAAGAGTTTGCGCCGTGAGGTGTCGGCGCGACAAACTGACGTCCTCAACTCTGCAACATGATCTGCGGAAGTTTATATGCCTACAGTCACCTATAGATCATTCATTCATGCCTCACACGTATGTATGAATTTCCACTATGCTCAGTCAGAGTCAACTTGAATGCCCTCTTAGTAGATGTTCCTCCTTCGATTGAATATTGTTCTCAGAGCTATGACATTAGCATTCGGTAAGTTTCAAAAACATGTACCGTATCATATGAACTTAACCTAAGGGAGTCGTATTTGTAGACTTCAAAGCCGGTATCTTCGGTAACAACCAATTAATCCAAACGGTAGATCTAGCCAGCAGCTTCTGGGAGAGCAGAAGTCAAGCTTACGCTTGTTACTAACCTCACGAGTTTCCCATGAGTTGCCCGCTATCATAGCTTCACTTGGAAAGGTATTCGTGCTTCCTGTGCTAATCAGTGACATAAGAGACCGTGATCCGCTCAATGTATAAAAGGCGATAGCACCAAAGGAACAGAATGGACCCATAGAACCTCGACTCAGAACGAACGAACTTTGTACGGCTTGCTTAGTGCTCCCTTCTTCTCCTTTCCTTCATACCTCCACATCTCAGTGAATCCAATACTGGCAGTTCCTTCTATGTCAGGGATTAGTCACAGGGGTACGTTAAACCCCCCTCTCTCGTCTAACAATTGACATGATACTGAAAAGAGTCATCGTACAGCTGATTTGCGACATTTTCTGCGGTCCGCTCATTGGCATTATTGCTCAATGGTTCAAAAAACGCAGAGGGCTTGCCCTTGGCCTGTTCACAAGCGGTTCGTCAATTGGAAGTACCGTCCTACCTGTCATCATCCGTTTATTGATCACACGTATTGGGTAAGTATTCCACAGAGACTTACCCATGATACAAGTCGTGCTGAAGTTCTGTCTTTCCACTTGAAGGTTTCCGTGGACTATGCGAGTGATAGGTTTTATCTTCCTAGTTGGTACTGTGATGGGGAACTTGGTGTGCTATTAAATTCCCTCGGCATTGATAGTCCTGAGACACTTTGCTGACAGACAGTAAAACAACGCAAAACCCGCTCCGCGTCAAATGGTCACGGTCGACTACTCAGATTATCGACGTTGAAATCTCCGGCATTCATTATATACTGCGCGAGCACGTTGCTCGTATGTCTCGGCTACGTGACGTGTAAGTAACCCCCTCCTAATCATCATTTCCTCATTCACTCTGTTTTCGTTTCATTTGTATCATGTACTTACTGTATCACTCATGTTTTCTACGGCCTTCAAAAGTCCTGACATACGTCACGGCGTCTGCCATCAAGGCTGGCATTTCGGCTAATTTCTCTTTCTATCTGGTCTCAATATCCAATCCAGTAGCGGCGCACTTGGTGGGCCAAGTCCCCGACTCTCAGTAGGTATTAGCGATGTCCTTGTAAGAAATCGAGGTGTTTTTTTGTATAGGTAAACGGAAATGAGGAAACGGAAAAGGTTAACTGGACCGAATCTGGACCAAAAAAATATAAGATACAGATTTACTGATCAGTGATAACAAGTGCCAATGTTCCGGGTCATACTTACCTACGTTACTCCAAAACTCTCTGGGAAAATGGGCCGTTTAAACATTACAGAACCCTCCTCTCTTGACGAGAGTCGGGGATGGATGCAATGGAGTTGGAAGATTCTCGTCTGGACGGATCGCAGATCGCACTGGTACGTTGAAAGCCTTTCCCTCTCATTTTGACATTGGCAGATTTATACTCTGGGGAATAGGTGTATTGAATGTCATCATCCCCTTCACCATGATTAGCGCTATAGTCAATTACACCTGGCCATTCGCAACCTCCAAAGGTTCACTCACTGCAGTCACCGTCCTGTACGGGTAACTATGTCCCTTCCCCCCCCTTTTATATCATATGCCCCTGCAGAACACTCAGACTGTCTCCTTACACTCCATTTAGATTCTTCATAGGCGCATATGGAGCTCAAGTATCTTCTCCCATTCTGGACCTAGGAGACCCAGCAGATTTAACCCAACGCGTCGGTATACTAATGACCATGGTAGGCGTTGGCGGACTCATTGGACCGCCTATTTCTGGTATCGTCGATCAGAGTAGCGGGATGAAAGCAATGGCTTTCTGTGCAGGTAAAAGGATTCTTAGCTCTAAGTCACTGATTCACTGAAGCCGGCATGATGTTATACAGGTAGCATGATCTTCCTCGGCGTCGTTTTCATGTGCATCACACGGCATTTAGTTACTGGAGGGAGGTTCTGGGCAAGGGTATAAATAAATAGATGTATAGACGCATACGATTTGAAGAATCGGAGCCTCGAGGACTTCTTCCGTGCGCGAATATATTTGCCCGCCGAAACATAAGTAGAGGGCATACGAATATTGCATTACTTAGTTATTTAGTCATGTAAGATCTCTCATGTTCCTCTATCGTATACATACACTTGCAAGTTATTTTACGGGCAGAATGTTACTACAAAAGAACAGTAGTATTGAGTAACGACACGCCGCAGTCTCAATAACGAGAACGTACCTGTAAAAGCGATATCACCAGCCTTGCAGCCCCTCACCGGTGAGTCATTTCCACAACCACTCATATCCTACATAAAAGGGTGAACAACATCCTCATTCGTAGATTGAATACACTTACACCGATAGGATAAGCATTCGAGCACTAAAAACCTTAGTATCAGCGACCACCCTATCTTGAACAAAAGAATTTCTACGTACCCCACAGTTCGCACTAGTACAAGTGACCGTATCACAACCATCCGCCCCAATCGAAATAGCCTGAGTATAGCCCTGAATATTCGAGATATCGTAAGCCTGCGGGGTGTATTGGTTTCCGGTGTCTTCAAAAATAGAATGAAACGATCAAGCTCATCAACTACTGTATCCGACAACTCAAAAGAACTATGAATACATACCCAAATTGAACTCAGTCATAGTACAGCTTTCACCCTTAGCGCCGCATTTGCCATTCTGCGCAAAGATACGACCGACCCACTGTTGAATTGTTGGTGAGCCTTTATCCTCTGCACGACTTCATCACATAAGCTAAGTGAAACGCACGTTGGAAGGAATAGTGATAGTAGTGCTCTTGCCCGCAGCGAGGGCGTCAGGCTGCTTGGCAGTGTAATGTCCAGCGTCGGAACACCCTAAAAATATCCGCCTGATCAGTGCCTTCTTCCTGCTACGGAACGTTTGCAGTGAATACTCACTTGGACTATACCCACAACTTGTATCGGCGACGACTGGAGTGATGGAGTTAGAACATTTATTCACCAAAGTAAACTGCGTAGTTTAAAAAGGCGGTGAGTCCATCTCTTGATGTTAATCCAGGCACAACATCATCATACCTGGTGACCACTACGACGCTCCAACTGTCCTATACTCGCTGCAGAAGCCAACAAAGAGGAAGCAGAGACGATACAAGCGAAAAGAAGGAATTTCATGTTCAACACGAAAAAGAGTGAGTTTCTGAGGGGAGGGGCGGCCGGCGCTGAGGTTCTCATAATTCGACCTTGCACTCTATATATATTCCGCGCGTCTTCATCATGATTAGTATCAAAACGACGTCCATTCAAACGGCGCTCGGGCAACCAGATTACAACGAAGAATAGCCCCCCTTGATGAAGCACATGGAGATATATACTACTTCAAACTTCAAACAATCACATATCGGAGGCTGTGCATCGTCCAGCATTTGGAACTTGGGGAAGCCAAATAAGTGATGCGAGACACTCTTGGAAGCGGGATTAGCATTGAAAAAACATCCCAAGTGAGCGACCAGAACACTTACATGGTATTCAACTAGACTCTGTTCTATGGCTTCTTCCAACATTAAGGAGCTTAAAGCGTTGACTGTCTAGTTGTTGAACTTGGCGGACACTTTAATCCATGAATGATGGGTGCACTGCCAGCGGGCGCTAGTTTAGAATTTGATTACGATCTTGATTATGTTCGAGGGAACTGTGGGCAGAGTTGATGGAACCGAGATTTACGAAGTACAAGAAAGAGTATACAACGAGGGCTGCGCTTCTTGAAGCTCCAAGTTCTAGGATCCAGGTTTGAATGCTGAGCGTTCGTTCCGATGCTCGAACCGAGGTGAGAAGAGAAGAAAGGCCCAAGACGATGCGATAGGCCCGGAAGAGCGTCCGACCTAGCGTCCGACTCGGAAGCGGAAGGGACCTCCACAGCGGAACCTTCATCGTATCCTGGTCCAATGATCGGTACTACATCCGTCGGCCTAAGTTCTAAGCTCTGCCTGTCAAGATTTCCATAGCCACACGACTATATATATGCTGTATGATGGCCAGGAAGCGGCCCGAGACTCATTGCGTATGAACCATGGAGCTTAGAATGTGTTCACATTCTGTCATTCTTGTTTCAGCAGAGCGGGACGTGCATACCACGTGCATAATAATAGTATTTGGTACACGGGAACACCGTGTCTCGACTGTCGTGCAACAAGATCCATATCCGTATTGCTTCAGAATGACGGCTTGCATTTACTGGCGTCGCACAAGGAAGAGACATTCGTATGGAATATTCACGGGAATTTGTGGGGAGAGCTGAAGGCACTACAAAAGAGGAGCACATGAGTGAGCTTTCAGGAGAAAATACACAGATACGCACGCTCTCCAGAGTCCAACACCCGTTTGACACCTTTTCCTATTCCACCCAGCGCCAGAAGTTTTCAGCGGTGAATTATCATCGTTCCAAAGTCCATTCAATCGTATACCAGCTCTGAGCTGAACTGATACAGGTGGGGTGCTGGGCCTAATACACAAGATTATGGTCAGAAGTTAAATATGGTCAGGAAAGCAGTTGAAGCATACGACACGTTGAAAAAAAGCATGCAGAGTCCAGACCCGATAGCCAGCCATCGAATTTCCGGAAAACCTCAAGGTTCTAGAATTTTTTCCAAAATTCCAGCTGGTATCTGCTCTTCACCGTGAGTGATAGGGCTCTGGCCATACGGTATCTATTGCGAAAAATTCAAGACCAGCCACCGGGGGATGGACACTTCCAATTGGTAACCCTAACCCTTAGTTCATGTCATGTGACATTCACGCGAGTGACACATGGAGTTTTGAGCATTCACAACGCTCGGCCCTAATATTCCCACATGTAATAATTTACGGAAAAAGCTTTGAAAAAGATAATATTTTACGGCTAATTTCTCGGCCGGGATTAGCCGACAATTACGAGCGACATTGTTTTTCTTTATTGCCTGAAAAAATACAACCGTTTCTTTAAAACATCTCCAGAGCTGGGAGCTGAGCTGATGACACGTGAGCCACGAGCCAGCTGAGCTGAGCTGTTGGCATCCCTATCTCACCTCACCTCAGACACAGCTTTTTCTGCCATCTCCCGAGGACTGCAAGACAAAGTACAATCAAGAAGGAAGGTGGCACTAGCACCAATGCCAATGCATTGGATAGACATAACAAGGCAGTACTTACTTCTTTTTGTTACGACCTCGACGTTTTCTGTCCGAGAACAGTAGTAAGCGTAGTGAATGAAGTAATAATAGAATACTTCGCAATGAGAATGCGTCGAGACTAAGCCGCTAAGCAGTATTTTGACGACGACAAGCAATAGAGATATAGACGTGTTGCGATTCGATAGCAAACGAGTAGTGTTTGATAGTGAATACGAGTAGAAGTCGGTACAACTTCCAGATGAATGAAACGAGACAAAAGAGACGAAAATGAGACGAGAGTGAGACAAGAAAAGTAAGCAAAAAGATGAGTGACAGAGAGTTGAGAGAAGAATGATTTATTTAGCCAACAGGTCAGCACTATGGTACAAGAGTCCTTATATACTGCTTATTGTATCTAAATGGAGGTATGTACTGTTGTATTCTACTGTAGTAACGACGATTGCAATATGTGAACATGTATACGAGTTGCGAACGGGTGCTTGAAAGGGCGCTTGGGTGAGAATAGGGGCTAACCGAAGAGTCTGCTCATCTATGATGATATAGGGAGGAACTTTAGGTGAGGAATAGGCGAAAAAATGGTAGCGTCATAACATTACCCCCTCCCTAGGGTCCTGAGCCCTCGAAGGACTGGTAGAATCGAGTACGAGATGGAGGGATGTTTGCAACACAGGAATCTTTGGTCGCAACGTCATGATCTTCGTTCGCGACGTCATCGCAACCTATTTAAGTCGTGGCTGTGTCTTACAAATGATGGGACTTGCGTAATTCGTTGCGATTTGAACTTTGGACCCACAAGTGTCAACAACTCTTTTCTTCTTACTCCCACATCTCATACACCACTTCCCCTGACTTCTAATGGCTCCGAAAGCAGGCCCATCCCGTCCGATGGCATCTTCAAGCTGTTATCCCCGCGCTGAGATCGAGGCGGAAGTAATTCGGTTCGTCGATGAATTTCAATGCATTCTGGGTACGATGGAACGATATCCTGGTGAAAACGAAGTGGAATATGAAGCGAGACTAGATGACATTGCCACCGAGGCTGACTCTCATTTTCTCGCGTGGCAGGTTTGCATTGAGTGTTTGCGACCCATCCATCTCCCTCCTCCGATGGTCTTCTTTTGAGAGCGACATCTGGACTACTTGTATCGACTGTGGTATGAGAATGCCCCATCTGTTCCTGATGAAGCTACTCCAAATTGTCTGCTAGTTGACTCGCCTTCGCTGGAAATAGATTGGTCAGTTGTCGTAGCTGTGGCTCATGGCAAAGTTCACAACGGTTATCATATCGCTGATGAAGAGGTTGGGAATTTGCATCCATTCAGGCAGGATAACAACGTAGACTGGTGGGGTCAAATGATTCCAGGCTTCACGCATGTTGACCTTAACCAAGTAGTAGTAATTGAACATGCTCCCAGTGAGTGTTTTTCCATTGTTTTGAACTTGTTGTCCCTGAACAATGTGTAGGGCCAGGGGATAGAAGGGTTCATGGATGGACGAAGGTGCATCGTTTGGACCAAGAAGATGGCGAAGAGGAAATTGACGAACTAGATGAGGACGACTCTCCAGTTCGCAAGTCTTCAAAATCAAAAGGCAAGGGCAAGGCTAAGGCAAAAGGAAAATCAAAGGCGAAGGAGCCTTCGTCGAAGTCTAGAGATAGGAAAGGGAAGCGAAAGGCTGCTTCGCATGACAAGGAAGATCTGTCACCAGCTCCTGGGGCTGCTTCGCAACCCAGGCTGGTTCTTCAACTTCCCAGTTGTTCTTCCAGCTCCTCCACTCCTAGAGAACCTCCTGCAGCCAATGTGCTTCTTTACCAGGGCAGAGCATTTCATACCAAGCGTTCTGGGGAGATTTGCGATTGCGAGGGGGTGCTTCGGGGGATGTTTAGTCGGTATGCCACTGCAGAAGCAAATCGGGATTGGATAAACCAGGTTGGGAGTTACTTTGTAAGTATTTTATTCCTTTGCACTGCCCTTGCTAATTCGCACCAGCCTCATTGTGATAGGTGTCGCAAGTATAACTACGACGAGTGTCTATGGGAGCATAAGCCTAAAGGCGGTTGCGTTTGCTGTCGAATGGACAAGCAGCGCTGCTCTCATACAGATGTATTGCGGTTTTTGAAGGCAATGAGGGCAACTGGGGATAGTTGTGTCGTTCTTCGCAACAAATTTTGTGTAAGCTACCTTTCATTTCCCTTCTGCCAAAGCTGATCTTGCTTGCAGCGCCTTATTGACCATACCAATTGGGACCTGTTTCGTGATGCTCGCCTGGCGAACAGGTTGGATGATCTTTATTGGTTAAGTATGTCCCTTATCGTGGCTGGCCCAACTTTGGTGGATAATCCACCCTCTCGTAATCGTATGGAGGATTTACCCTTACCATCTACTAGCACCACTGTTCCTACAGCTCAGGGGTTGCCAAGTGGACCATCGAAGGTAGGGCAACGTCGTCAGCTAGCGAACCCTCTCCTTGTGGACATGGTGAAGGGTGTTTCCACTTCTTATCATGAATTGGTTGAAGATTCTTCAAGTCCCTCCGACAATGCTCAACCAGGAACTCCTTTCACGTCAATTTCAGCAATGAGAACTTCTGTGGCACCTGGTGCAGTCCCGCTTTTTGTCCCAGAGTCCCCTGGTAGCGCTTCGCAATTGCTCCCTTCTCCCTATGTCGCACCTGTTCGTCCCCCATCTAGTCCCTTATCTGCTAGTGAGTCGACACCGTCAATTCCTACCACTCCAGTCCTTGTTTGGGATCGAATTGAGCCTGCTGTAGCTAAGAATGAGGGGGCTTCGAGGGTTGTAGGGCTGGATCCTGTCGTGGCGTCTTCTAGTGTTATCCCAGCGCCTTTGTCTCCGGTACAAGCTTCCTCTTCTGCAAGAGAGTCTCGTAACATTTTTGGCGGTCCATCGTTGTTCTTGCTGACTATGGAGGCACAGTGATCACCGGCAAAACATAACCGTGAAGAGTTGAACCGGCTCATTCGTCAGAATGTTGGGTTGGTGAATCGCACTTCGCGTCAAATGAACCGAGCGCGAAGAGCTGAGTACACTTTGGAGGATGCTATTTTCCACGCGGATTCACTGTTCAGGTCGATTAGCCTGGTTCCTAAGGGTTTGCGACTGGAGGTATTTATTTTTGCCACCGGTCCCCTTTGATAGGAACTAATTCTTCCTTGCTTAGGAGCAACTTCGAGAGCCAGCACCAGGTTCACCCATGGACGACGTTCAACCTCGAGCCCCTTCTCCTTCCCCATCCTTGATGCTCATGGACCCCACTAATCGCAATGACGACATCGATACACAGCTGGATACTTTGCGAGGGGCGCTTGCTCGTGCTCAACAGTGAATTCAAGACCTTGAAGCTGATAACAATTACTACTGTACTCAGTCTACAACATTGGAGATTTCTGAGGAGCAGAGAATGACCGAGGACAACAAACATCTTCAAATGCTCTACCCTCCACAGGGCGACACTGGCATGCAGGCGATGCATGACTTGCTCGTGTGATCTCGTTGTGATGCTCTTGACCTACAGTGAATTGCTCGAGAGCTCGATGTGTGTGTACAGAGATGGGAGATGGATTATGACCAGATTCGCCATGTGTGCATGCATTCCCTTGCTACCCTTCGCCGTACATGTGAGACTCTGGTGGAAGTCGACATGGAGCATAACGACACTATTGACGATCTCCTTGTTGCGAGGCAGCAGTACGACCAGGTGGTGGTGGAGTTAGAGGCAGTTCGCACCAGTCAGTGCGAGCTTGCATCGTTGTCGAGTTGTCGTTAATACGCTGAAAACGCGTACAGGCTCCTAGGGATCATTTTTGCATGATTTGAGACCTATAATATGGGAAATAAGGGTTAGCATGCTCCCACATGGCTAACTAAAACACTAGACACTCCTAGAAGCTGGATTAACAGTGGAATGACTACGGTGCATGTTCTAGCATCAAGTTATGGTAGCTGATATGGTCCTAGGGCTCAGACGATGTAACTACCAACCTCTAGCGCACTTGGTTTGGTCAGATCCACCTTTCCTGGCATTGTGCCCTTCGTCTAGAGCCTCCTAGAAATGTCTTTTGTAACTCACGGGATGTAGGAACACTTGTACACCCACCAAACACCCTGCCCTCTGAGCTGACGGACCAATCATGTGTCCTAGGGCTATGTGGACACTGCTAGGACGTCCATAGATGCGAAGTCCTCAGTTTGCCGACGCCTAGGGACCTTATTACCAATGGGGATAGAGATTTAGAGTTGAATTGCCGGAGATGAACCCTCCTAGAGACGAGATCTGTGATCATGGACGGTCAAAGCTGAGGAAACGATCGATCTGAGACATGATAAATGTAAATCAGACGATCTAGTACCGTACCACATGTTCTCCAGGGGTTTCCAGCAACGGATATGCCTCCTAGAATACCCTGTGTAGCGGAATGACGTCGAATGCGGAATACCAGCAATGGTATTGGCTGCCTAGAAGAGATAGCATGCGCTAGAAGGCTGTACCGGACTCCTAGGGTACTCTATGTGCCTAGAGATGACGCGTACACTGTTTCAGAATCATGAGGAACCTCCTAGGGCGCCGTGTCGTGCGCAGCGCCTTGATAACGACTCAAATAAAATATACCAGTCACATCTAGTGACCACTATACCCATTTCTTATACTCTTGGACTTCCTAGAAAGGATTATCACTACCCAACTCGTCGAAATATACATATAAAATACCAAAAACACCTATATCTCGTCTTTCTGTTATTTATTTTGTCACACACCCAACTCCATCTTACCTATCTCGGACATTTTATGCTCTAGAGTATATATATCGCAGACATAGCTACCCTAGAAAGAGAAGCAAGTACTGTACGCAACAACGGAGAGCCTTGAGAATCTTTACGTGCGATAACACTGCGGGAACGCTTCTGATAGATTGAGTCCGGCCCTAGTTCGTGAGAACTAGTG